>KZ807027.1:0-27421 GCA_000696205.2 Oncopeltus fasciatus
AAATATTTTCTTTAAGCTGAGGGAAAATTTAGATAGGTGTAACATCCTTAAAAAGGGAATCGCTTATTCATAAACACTTAGGAACAACGCTAAGTGTTAGAATGTGGGAATTTTATTTTCTGAAATAAATAAGTTTGTGCTATAACTGTGAATTGCCAGTTTGAATGAGTTACAGACAACTGTGAATTACTAACATAGAGCGAGTGGTGTAAAGTGACGAATGAATAGTGAATGAACTCCAAAACCTTCTCACTTTATGATAACATTCAGGATTTTAGCAGAGAACATCGAACTTCACTAGGTTTCGCTGACACGCGGAGCAGTATTTTTCTACAGGAAGGGTGAATTGTCGCAGAGGAATTGTTAAAGTTGTAAGAATACGGCACAAAGCTGGAGTGAAGAATGCACTGCCTCGCCAAGAGGGGCCGCGAGAAGTTACAGGGCTCTAGAGCAGTGATAACAGTGAGGAGATAAGGTCCGATCCCTGTCTGCTGGTTCCCGGAGGGTGTTACCATCCAGATAGCGCCACATCCGTGGATTTAGACCTCTTTGGTGTCGAGCGGAGGTTACAGGTGAGGTTATAGCCCGTTCCCTTATCTGTTCTCACACGCCACTGGGGTAATTGTTCCCAGCAACACAACCGCCCGCCGCACTTTTTCCTCCCTTATCAGGGAATAGATGTTATCCTCTCTACTTCTTTTGTTATAATTAAATATAATTTCTTTCACTAATTCTTGCTTCTCATAGACTTATTTCCTTCTTGAAATATGTATCTTTTCCTTCATTATGAGTCTTTTAAACTTAAAAAAGAAGAACAAAAAAAAGAGAAATAACATTCTTCTTCATCTCTCTTTTATAAGAATATTTATCAGATGAAAACATGTATATCGAATTAGGGGACACGATATTTTCTTCTTTATAAATATTTTATTTGGTTTTATCCCACGTAAATTTTAAACAATTAATGAGAGGGAATAGAATAAAAAATTGGGACAGATAGATTTTTTATTCTATTTTTCTTCTTTTCTCTGCTGATTTCAAATAAAATATACATTGTATATTTCTCTCCGATAAATACATTTATATGTAAATATGTATGCATGTTTGTTAAAAAAAAGTCTTTGAATACTACTATAGCCAAGATTCCTTTTATTGTAATTTTCAATTATATATTTTTAAAGTAGCAAAATACTGGATTAGACATTTTATTTATCTAGGCTATATAATATATATATATCTCTCTCTCTCTCTCTCTCTCTCGCTCTCTCTCTCTCTCTCTCTCTCTCTCTCTCTCGTCTCTNCGCATCGCTTACAATATCGATATAACGTTAATTAGTTCATTAAAAATAATTAATGTAAATATAATTTTATAACATTTCTATTCTAAAACATTTTCACAAAGAATGAACATTAAAAATAATATTTTTAATTGAAACTTCCAGATATAACTAACCCTCTTATTGATAAAATGTAAGCCAAATAGTGAATTTGGACTTAAAAATAATCCACTTAATCCGATGATGAGGAGAGAAGTGCAGAAAGAATTTTATTTCAATTATTGTTTAATAATGTTAAGAATATTTTATAGAATAATTAATGTTTTCTTAGTGATTAATGTTTGTTAGTGTAAAGAAAACATGATAAGATTAAAAAAATTTTTTTTACGTTTAGCAAAAAAATCATATTAACCCCTAATCAGTTTACAGCCATCTTTAGCAATTTTACCATTAACGTTTATTGCACCCATCTTCTTACTCTTATCTGTATATCCACCTTTAACGAAACATCGAAATCTGCGAAGCACACTCAGTTCCTGTATAACAGACTTTATATTTTCTTAAAAACTCCCAGATTTAAATCTTTTTGGAAGGGTCGACGCACATTGGAATAGTTCTTTGAGATATAAACAATACTAACAGCCAATTTTATTTCATTAAATCCCCAATCTTACTGCAATGAGCTCATGAACAGCAGAGCTTTATAGATCCTTCGTGCAAAACATGGAGAAGGCAAACTAAAGCCAGTATTCCAAATATTTCCGAAAGATTCACTGTTAGTAAAAGCCTGTTCCTTCTCCGGAAACAAACACAATAAAGTGGGGCAAAACGTTTATCGCGAAAGACGATAGCCTTCAAAGTAGTATTTAAGCAATGTATTTCCTAACAGAAAAGGTGAATAAAAGTCGAGAACTTCAAAGATGATTATATACATGCCAGACTGGGAAAAGTGTATGAGTGGAAGCATAATGGTTGTGCTAGCAGAAGTGAAAAAGGCTGGGTTGTACAATAGGGGCTAATATCTGTCGGCAAGCTTTGTCGCTGCCATACGACAGAAGTAGTAATTGTAGCTACGTCACAACCCCCTCTATCTGCGAACCTCTTTGATCCTCCTACATTAATAATCTCTTTTGAACGCGCACAATCGATTTAGAGTAAACTGTCATCCTCTCCCACTCTCACACAGTCCCTTTATCTACTACATGTATATGCTAATATACATTTATTATTCATATAACTAACTGCTGATATGCATAAATCAATTTGCCCTACATAAATCAATACCATAGAACATTTGATTTATTTTTAAACTTTTTTTTTTGACAATTGAAAATTGAGGGTTCCATGACCTTGAAGGTCGCCAGAATCACTTAAATCAATTATAACTTTTTCATTGTGGCACTTGGAAAATTTACCAGACTTTACCGAAGGAATGTCTATAGATATAGATATATCTATAGATATCGCACAGCTACACGAAAGCCGAAAAGAATTCAATTATCTTTATTGGGAAGATTTAGAAGACGATATAAGGGATGGCTAGAAAGCTTTGACATGGAATAAATGTTCACCACTCCACCTGCTCCAGGCAATTGACCATGGAGACTGTACCAGACATGCACTAGTGTAGATCACTGGATGAAGTCTACCACAAAGCATTTCTCATCAGCGTTGAGATCACTATGTGGTTCATATCTTCTCGTAGAGTGTTGGCCTCCCATTCAACCACTCAGGCTTATGGAGAGATAGAGGCTATCTACAGGTTGCCACCCCATTCTAAACACCCATGGTGCAGAACCAGCTTTTATTTATATAAACAGACTGCCCTGGGCGGGATGTTCTCATCTACAAACCTTACTAGTCCCCGGAAATACTGAAATATCATTTGGCATATCTCAAGAATGCTTACGCAACATTATCATCGTAAAAGCAAGTCACCAAGTTATTAAATCACCTCTCCATTTTCAGAAACCTTTTTCTATCACACCTTCTCTTCTCTGTCTTCATTGGTTTCTGCAAATCATCCTCCAGAAACCAATGAAGACGGAGAATAGAAGGTATGATAGTTCTATATTCATTGGTAGTGAAAATAACCTTTTTCTGTTGTTTTTTGTATTTTATTTTATTAAGTTACCTTTTCTGTTTAGAACAAAAATTTAACTTGAGGATAAAATAATTACAACTATTAAACATTCGTAGTAGAGAATTTTTGTTTGGGATCAGTCCTCATTTCATTTACCGAACCCCAACTAAAATTCTCTACTAATAATCTTTATGGTAAAGAAACTCTCTATTCTTAGACAAATTTTCTTAGAGCACATATAAAACATTATCCCGAACACCCGATTCGTCAAATAATGTGCCACCTTCTTAGACGTCTCAATGACTAAAAGACGATATGGAACACGAGAATACTTTGTATAAATTATGCAAATTCACATGATCGAATTTTTACATAATTAAAACAGTTATGGAAGTGGTGATGAATAATAGAAAGACCACTTCGAAACAACTTAACCTTACCTCTCTTAATGTACACCGAAACTACTGGTTACAATTCCTCAGATACCACAGATATTATGTAACTCCTTATAAAAAAAAATACGAACAGAAATAAAAAAAACATATGACGGAAATGAAGCTTGTAATAATTCTTCTGAATACTGAAGACTCTCTCTGCTTACTACCTCCAGAAGTTTGTAGTGCACCCCCTGGCTCCTGCTGTACAAGTAAGACTACTTTTCTCTACTCGACATAAGGAGTATGTGACTTGTCTTATACAACGCGGGACGCTTCTGTAACTCACCAAATGTGAACTAGAGGACACGCGGGTGTGGTCTCATCTGCCAAAAACACGTCACGCCTAAATTATACCCGCCACCTATCTCTGAATGACGCGGCATTCTCGCATCGCTTACAAAAGATAAATATGTTTGTAGGTGCATTGTTTGAGGGCAAAGGCCCGTGTGACAGATATCTCTGATCCCACACAATATCGGAACTAATTATAAAATAGAATGGATGTTGGAGTATGATGGCGATTTTTCAGCGAAAACTAAAATGAGGAAGGTTTTAATTATATGAACTTGATAAGTATAGAGACTAATAAGAGAGAAGAACAGTTACCTATGAAGGGCAAAACACGGAATTTAAGCTGAAATAGGGTAAAGTTGAATGAGTAAATATAGATGTAAAATGGACATTTCGGAAAATAGGAAAATAAATAAATGTATTCTGCTAAAACGATTGTGCAGTATATTGTGCTATACAATTATTGTTTTAATTAATTTATAATTTAACTCGCATGTATAGGGATAAGGGCGAAACGAACCCAAAATAAGAGAAAGGCGGTTTTGTGTGTGTAGGAATAGCCAACGTGTCCTTGGACTGATTGTGCTTGTTACTTGGGGAACAACAAGGCTCTTCAACAGTAATTTTGTCTGAGAAAGGTAAAATGTGAAGTCATGAAGACACTGATACAATTGCTATTCATCTTTCATTTTTTTTTTATATAGAATAAATAAAGCAGATAATTGTTAAATGTACGAATAAAATATTGTTTCTTTTTTTTTTTTTTTTTTTTTTTTAAGGATCTTTAAACGGGAAGGTAAAGCACCAAAGGAAACACATCAAAAGCCCTCATGTGGTCCTCTTTATTTTGCGCCTTCTTTTAATCATCCTGCAAGAATTCCCACTTCTTTTCAACACTTGATCCTAACAGCCTTACAAATTTCTATCAATTACATTTTACGACATTTTCATGATATATGTAGCTTATGGCGAAATATTCTTTTTTACATGAGACATTTTACTATTCCAAAATGGAAATGGATAACCTCTAGGCAGAAGGGAGACAACATCATTGTTAAAAATAGTCAAATGAGTTTGATAATACGTATAATTAAGTTTATTATAATCCCTCTAAATCTTAACACCACCGGAATAAAATAAATTTTAGAAAAGTTTGAACTTTGTCTATAAACATTCATAAAAATCTTCCTTAAACGTCCATTCAAAATTTTAGGGGCCATACATGCTAGAAAAATACATTTTACACTTTTACCGTTTTCATAAACTACTAGAAAAACATTCAAATCTAATTTACATGTATTATATAATACACTATGTAATGTAAATACAAAATTAATAAATTAATTCTGTTACACTAATAATAAAAAAGATATTACCATCAAGATTCTTTAATAGGTAATAACACGGCTCAGTGACTTGATATTCTCTCGCTTACTCTGAAATGGCAAGTATAAAGACATAAAGAGAGAGAGGTGGGAGACAATATCTAGGTTAGACAATGCGAGGGTTGATAGGACATTAGCTAGGTAAGTAAAGAGATATCTAGGATTTGGTAGGACAAAGTAGCGGTGACAGGACATAGACTGATGACCTAGGGATGGACCCATGGGACAGTCAGTGGAACAGCTGATGGAAGGGGGTTGGAAGGGGGGGGGTTGGAGAGGGGTTGATGGATTGCACGCCTCAAGGGTGGGATAGGGAAGGGGGAGGGGGCGTGCGATCGCTCACTCTACCGCAGAGCTCCCTCCACTACACACTCCTGGTGGGCTTCCAATATAGGGAGAGGGGGGCTTCCTTGTCTCTACTGATCTTGGGCTTGTACATAGAGTACATCGTTTGTACACATGTGTTGACGAGCACACTTCTCAAGAGGGTATAGCAGGAGAATCACGTAAATATAAATCAATAATTTCAATTTATAGGCAATAATAAATAATAATTTAAAATGTACACTGTATCAGAAACAAAAAGTACAAATGAGAGAGGCAGGAAGCCGAGGCACGAAACTAGAAGTACCGTTCTCTTTATTTGGTCCGCGTCATTGTTAATAGGTACTTCGGACTGTAGTACAGGATAGACGGAGAATATGTTAATTTCTATATAGCTCAGCTTGATAAATGCTATTTATATTTCTTTATCTATTTGTACTATTGTAGAATACAGTATCTATTTATTAGATACAGCTCTTAATTATTCCCTTATTAACTGATTTGTTATCTATGAGAGACTGTGCGATGGACATTAATTTATGTCTCTTGGATAAAGTCTCAGGTTCAAACATTTAGCATACCATAGTCACATTTTAAAATATCTACTTTATTATTTATAATTCATAGACATTATTTCATAGAGAAATAAATTATCCACTTACTTTGAGCATTTAAATATTGACTATTATTAAATTGTATTTTTCTAGAAACTCTATTTCTTACTTAACGTATTTAAAAAAAAAGTAAATTATTCCAAGGTTTGCAATGGAAAGTCTAAATACACAAATTTTTTTTTAACTCTATAAAAAACCAGAAGGCCCATCGGGCCAATGAAAACATTCCGAAATGGAAAAATTGATTCCAATAAATGTTATGGAATACAAGTCTTTTACGTATAAATGTTTAAAAAAATTTTTCATCTGTATCTGAAATAAATTATAAAGAAGGGCATTAATTTTTAATATAAGATTGGTGCATTAGTCACCTTCTCCTCAAGCGTTTTTATAGAATATAATTAATATAAAAATAAGTAATAATTTTCAGAGCTTTCCTATCTTCATCTTTAAAGTCATTTTAAAATAATTTAGATTCATGCAAAAAATTTTTGTTTAAAACTACTTAAAAATAAACCAATATGTGAAGCGTAGTACCCTCACTAGGTAACCATATATTAATATTTTGCTATATTGTAGAGGAAGGAATATGAACTACAGCCACAGCCATAGTCGCACTACATCAGAATGCCAGCTCCAACCACCTCCGTATCAGTAGAGATGTCACAAATATGTCTTGGACAATGACTGAAGCGAGCTCGGTGACGTGATGGGCATCGAGATTGTAGGGAATTGCAATGAAATGGAGGTGCATTCGCTACCGATCAGTAAGGCAATCTGCATAATTCCGCCGAAACATGCAGTCAAAGGGATAGGGTTTTTGCCTGCATGTCTGCATCGTCAAATGCATCAAGTACGCTTGCATTTAGAAAGATCAGAACGCAAAAAGCATATCAGAGGGGTGTGTTTTCAATAGACGTAGGACACAAACAAATTAACTCTCGGAGTAACATGGTAAGAGTTTCCAACTGGAATACGCCTAAAAATTTAATATATCTTATATACTTTTAGAAGCTTAAAGTCCTTATTGTCAATAACATGTATAAAACAAAATACGTGTGTGTGTGAGTTCAAAAGTCAAAGTTTTTAAAATAAGCTCAGCACCCTGAATATAATTTCGATAATGTTGGATTTGGTTGAAGACAATGTTTGTTTAAGGGAAAATCAAAATTTGAAATTTATTATTATTAGCGCTAAAAAAAAAAAATTTGTAGATCGTTATTTCGTTAATCTGTAATTTTATAATATTAATGTAACATTTTGAAAATTATTTTCTAATAAGCAAAATAATTTTGTGGGGGAACATACATAATAAACATACATAATAAACAAATTATTTCAGTGGTAGAGCTTACGTATCTTATATCTCTATCGCTGTATGTATCATGTATCTGCTTTGAAACCGTCCAATGAGATGATTGATCCGAAGAGAGATCTGTAAATATATACAGAAGTCATGCTTTGGGTCTTCGTCCTCATCTTCCTATTGGTGCAAGCTCATTGGTAATCGTGTCTTGGGACCAAAGGCCTTTGACCCTTGGTACTTACCCTAGTAAAGTTTTGATCCTTTTGTTAACGGAAGTGAAGTTAAGGACTGAAATTTCCTTGCATCACCAGATCAAGGGAATAGTACTTTGCCATTTCCAGGTGACCTCTCAACCTAAATATATACAGGCTTATTTATTTTTATTAGATCTTTTTAAAGGGAAATTTAAATTAGGAGTTCTAAGTGTACATCACTTCGTTTAGAAAGTACGACGCAGAAGAAAGTTCTATGGACTTTGGCAATGCGAGTGGGTTGTGAAACGCCCCCATCTCATAACCTCAATTCAATTTCAAAACCAGTTATCGCCTACAAATGCAATTAATACTATCTCACTGTTGACTACCGAATCAATGCAGACAATTTCAGTTAATTAATATGTCAGTGAGTTTTAGAGACTCCAATTGAACGGGGATCAATAATGAAAATCTTATAAATTGGAAGCCCGCCATTATCCTGAGGCACCGTGGGGAAATAAATGATTGACAAACAAGTAGAAGAAAGGGAGAGACGGAAAAAAGAACAGTATGTAACAAGAGGGAAAACAAGAAAATGCAGACAGGGGAGATCGGGTAAGGAGAAGATGGAAGAAGGCGGGATAGAGGAGGAGGTAAAGAGGAGTTCTGCGAGAACAAAAGTGGACATTGCTTCTAAATGCAGAAGACAGCTTAGTGGCCTGTACCAATCGCGACAAAGCAAATTGTTTCAGGACTGGAGCAAAACGACCTACAACTAGAATTGTGTATAGAGGGACATCTGGTTGGACTGATAGCCAAAGCGAGATGGCAACAAAACAGGGACTGCAAAATGCAATCTGTGAACGAGTTCCGCAGATGGAGAGGAAAACCAGTGATCAGATTAACCCAGGAGGAATCTTGGAAAACCAACTGATCCGAAAGTAACCGCTTAACAACATAACTGTTCTCATACGTCGGAGACATGTCATATCACAAATTCCTTAGAGAGAACGCTCCAGAAGCGAATTTGACGGAGCTGAAGAATACGATTATGAAGCTGCCCGAAACGAGTAACACTTGGCAAGTGAGCTGAGTCGAACAGAGAACATCTTTAAGGAAAGCCTTTGATCTTATAACAAAGGGTGTGGGAGTAGAAAATCGCCAGCAAACTGAACAGCTGGAACACAAATAAGTTTACACGATTTCTGTTGTAATTATTTAGATTTTATAAGTCATTATTGAAGAGCTTTCAGCTGGAGCAAAGACTTCCTGTGGCGGGGGGGTAATTTTATTTGTCAAAAAGTACATTCATTCTTCTCTTTTTTGCTTGAAATTTTACGCCTCGCTGTTTGCTAACTGTGAATAAGGCTCTTGGGGGTTGAACAAGGTTCAGGGGTTCTTGGGACTGTCAACCGATCCCAACCTCAGATTGGAGGGCGGACAAAAATTAAAAGCGCGTAATATAAATTATTAATAATAAACAGGACGGACCGCTGTTGAAAGGGCTAACTTGAATGCGGTGGTAAAGGAAGAAGTAAGGGATAATTGGGACCAGTGGGGGAGAAGTGTGGGCGTGGAGGAAGTTGGATGGAGCAGGCGGTGAATGTTAGGGGTTGGAGGGAGGAAGCGGACAAAGCTAACGGAAGTACCTCTAGATGGAGAGAGGGGTGGGGTGGAAAGGGGAGAGGGGTGGGGTGGAAAGGGGTGGGGGCAGTTCGACAATGGCTCCGATAAAAGAGCCTTAATTATTCATGGTGAAGCTGAAACTTCTCCCTCAATCAAACCGAAGACGGGAGAATTAAATATTAAAGCGAATTTCATTTTGGGTGAAGCTCATTTAATTATTAACGCCATTAATTTGATTGGAAAATATCCCTGCGCACCTTTATTCAACATCATGCCTACAATCAATTTCAGAGCCCTGTTCTGAAATCATAGGACACCATCAAATTACTAACTAACTAACACTTTTGCAACGTTAACTAGCTCTCTTCTTGAGATTTAGCAAAGTTAAATAAATAAAAAATTTGTAAAACTGACATTTCTGTAGTATAGTAGGGATTATATAACGACTGAATATACTAGCTTGCCTAACTTACAAAAGCTGAACACATATAGAATACATATATATATATATAACATAAATATTATGTGACGTAAATTACAAGTTGAATGACAAAGAGGTAAATTAGAATAATCATAAGGTGCAATCTATCCCGATTTTGAAAATTAAATCGCTTTATTAAATATTCTCTATAACGATACGACTGTATATTGAAGACATAGTCTTATCCCCCAACCAAATATTTGTTAGTCTTTCTTTTTTGCAAATTAAACAGGTTTGTATTTTTTTGGAGAGTTTTCCATCAAAGAGTTTCCCCCACTCCTAATGATATTATTTTTTTTACAGAAAACACACTGCAATTTTATTTTCAAATGCTACCTATCGAATGTTTTCTGGTTGACATAACAACAGGTAATTCTGTATTTCAGGTAAATCTCCCATCATGATTCTGTCATCTCGTTAAATACAATAACAATAAATACATAAATTGAAAGAACAATGGTGTCAAAGAAAGAATTGAATGAAGAATGAATATTTTCACTAAATAGTGGTATCAGTTATAGTATCTAATGTATAGCAAATGTGAATGCAAAGAATTGAGAACATAGAAAATCTTTTTTTATCATTGAGGGAAAGAGACAAGAGAAGTTTGAGAGGAGGAAGTGTACTTTGGACTCCCTTTAATTCGGGAAAATGGAAGCAGATGGAAAACAATTGAGGAATGGATGAAATGCAAAGGACATGAGAAGAACGTACCCTTCCACTTTTCCACATAGCTCTTCCTAATGACTAGCCTTTATAATTCATCACAAGAATTGCCTCTCTCTATGTCTCAATCTTCTTATTAGTTCATCTTCTTTTTGGTATTTTATCGGTCATTATCTATTTAGTGTGATATATACAATTGAATATCAACATTCTATCTCAATAATACCCCACTTACTAATAACAGCCATTTACTAACAAAAAATTTATAATTTTAATTTTTTAACTTTAATTAAGTGTATTAAGTTTAATTTTATTATTTGTTATTATATTCATATTTTTCCTGTAGGTGTATTTATTCCAAAATATTTTATTTATTCACCTCAAAGGACGAATATCTCAAAAATGTGGTACAGGGCAGCAGGCGTCACTTTTAGTATCTCTTCAAAGTGGTAATCGGAAAATGAATACGGTATACTTTAAATCCGTTGAAAAGCAGGAATAAACCGATCCCAGCGAGGTGTTCTGTGCTGTTCTGTGTCGCGTTGTCGAAAACAAAGGCGGAGTTTCCCAGTACTTCTACTCAATTAACTTTCCCTCGGTTGTAATGAGTGTGAGGTACAAAGGAGTGTTTGTCGTTCGCAAGGGCCCAAGTTTCTGGGGTTGTTATTGGTGGAGCTGCTAGGGGCTGCCTCTAGAGCGAGGGGCTGGTTATGTGTGTGACTGTGTTATGTGCAAACCTCCCCTCAACTCTGTCTCCTTTATATTCCCGCTCGCCTCGATCATCTCCTCTCTAAACTGATTAGAAGGGTAGCGAATTTCCCCGCCGGCTGATAACACCTGATAAGAGTCAGTAGTTAATCCGAAAGAGAAAGCTTCAGTGTGATGGCAGCTGGGTTACTCGTATTAAGGTAGTACCCTTCCTGTCCTACAAAATAAGATTTCAATTTTTGAAAGAACGTTTAATTATAAAATTACTTAATACCACTTGCTTATTTAATTAAAAGAAGAAATTAGTTAATTTATAAAGTCTTCAGACATTCAGATAAAAGTTCTAAAATTGTTTTTATCTCTAGGTTTGTTTTAACCCTTTTATATGTATTTCTTCTACTTTGATGGTCGTTAGTGTTTTCCAGCAACATTATGCAATTGGGTCTCCCGCTTACCCCCACCCCACATCTCGGATAAATAAGCTAAAGAAAAATACTTAATTAACGAAATGGAAAATAAAATGTGCTGTGATGAGCTCACATAAGAATAAAAGCAGACGTTTATAAATGATATAGACAATTATGTAATATTACACAAGAAATTTATGTTATCTTCCAGAGCTGGATCCCAGTTAGAATAATTAAGAGCGAGAAGGGTACATGATAAAAAAAGGAATCAATAAATGATACCTTATTATATTTGCATCTCCCTTGAGGCCGAGAAGCAAATATAAGGAAATTGGGATGTAAACCATACGCATATATAGAGCATAACTAGGAATGGAAAATCTGGTTCTCGCAAATGGGTCACTGCTGCCAACATCGCAAGCTCTACGGCGCGCATTATTTAAGTGTCTTTCAGATATAAATTATATAAATTTATAGAAAGTAAATATAAATTTATAAATAGAATAAAATATTATTAATTATTTATGTATTAAAGAAAAATGCTGAAAACTGCCGGGCAGTGGACGGCTAATGATCATTCAATCCTCAAAATATAAGAAAAAATAACTAAATAAAACAATATAACTTAGAAGAAAAAAAGCCAAACGCTTAAAAGTTCATTAGTTGCCATTTCGCCAATAGACGGGCGAAGACCCTTATTGGCAGACCTTTCGTGAGTTAAACAAATCATCGACTTGGACAAACATCGCTAAGAGGGACAAACAAGTGCCTCGAGAGCTCTGCTAACAAATGAGCGCCTAACAACCCTAATGGAAGAATGGAACAAGACCCGAACGTAGCAGGTTCTGGAGTTAGAGCAGAATGAACTGACCGGTATACTGTTACCACAGGAACCTCTTACAGCCTAAGCGTTGGGTAGTTTCAGTGAAATATTTCTCACACTCCAATTTTTTGCGGCCATCTTACCGGCAGAGGGCACATCCTGCAGAGACCAAAACCTCACGACAGAATAGCACAACCAAGGCTGCGTACAAAAGGGTAGCAGCTCGAATATCTGAAAGCTCCAACTGGAAGTCTGAGTGAGGAGACCCTATTGATACGAAAGAGAAGATTTATTCATAGGACGACGTCCCCAAATCAAAGACCCAAAAGCGGTGAATAACAGAATAGGAAAACAATCTCCAAGGGGCTCCGTACAGGGGCTTAGTAAAGACGCTGCTACAGAATTTGAAGAAATCAGGACTTCAACTCGCAAAGGAACATGAAAGGCGGGATCGGCAAGAATATAACTGTTATCCTCATTTTTACAACCTCGGAGAAATGTATAATGTAAGATTTCTAAAAAAAAAACCACAAACTTGGTCGCAAAAAGATAATACCATGGCAAAAGAAGAATATATGCCACAAATGAAAGTATCGCGAAATCGAGAGAATTTAACCTTTGTACTAAGTTTTTGGTCACCAAACCTACGTATGAACACTAATCTATGACATATTTCGTAGGCGAAACCTGTAGCCTGACTAAAGCCGTGGGAGCAGACATGCAAACCACACTAGAAGTAGCAGAAGGCTTATCAAGAAAATGCAAATGAATGGTGCCCATTTGAAGCACATGTATCACAAGGAGTAGTGGAAACACAATTTCTATTTTTTTGCACGGGAAGCAAATACATATTTTCTTAGACTTCACTGCCACAAAACATTCAGTGCAGACTTTTCTCAAATATGTCTACTTTTAGATAAAAAGAAGCTTGGTAAACACCACATAGTACAATACCAGTCATCCAGCTTGCCAAGATTTATTAGAGGTCAGCTGCCCGAACACCATGGAGAGCTTCACCACAGTATGACAGTAGCCTTCTTCTTTGTAAGTTATGGATTGTTATCTTATTCGACTCATAGATTCATCACACACATGTAAGACTTACTACTCGAGCAATCACGAAAAGCCCTATTATAAGATTTGGACAAAGACACCTGTACCTACACACTTATTTAGACGGCAGGAACTAGCAAACACAAACACCAAGCAAGCTTAGCAGTTCAAATGGAGATTTTTTTGACCGAAGATATTATTATTAGATGATTTTTGGTTGGGGTTCGGTCAAGGTAGATCCAAAAAAATACAAATTTAAAAAAAGTGTATTTTTTTATAAAATTATCTGTCTAATTTAAATTTAATTAAATGATTAATTTCTGGGCAGATAATTTTATATGTATTTTTTTTTATAGATTTACCTTGACCGAACCCCAACAAAAAATTATCTAATATTAAAAACGTAGAATAAAATAACCCTGTGATCCCAGCTCGACCTTAGTAAAAAGCATATTGTTATTGAAGATATTGCCAGTGCATTGTTTATGAAAACGTAAGTACCCCAGGAACCAATAGAATAATACCTAATTAGTTAGCCAACTAATGGGGAAACAAGATCATGACTAAGACGCTAGCTATTTGGTCTAATATTTATGAATCCTGAATATGAATGTAATTAGGAATTAATATGCTAATACTAGAGAGTAATTGTTTGTTGGCTTTGCTGTGATTCACAGTGGCTGATTTTACAGGATTTAGTGAGCAATCCGGGACCGAAAATACAACTCCAACCGACCATCCGAAATCGGACAGTAATAAAAATAAGTAAACACCATTAATAATACTTTCAGAAATTTCATAAAAGGCATTCGAAGGTAACTATTAAAATCTCCTGCTCCAGTACAATTTTGCACCACGTACAGGCTAGGTGTTTTTCCTGGAGAGCTATTCATAGGCAAAAAACTGAAGAACCAACTTGATGACCAACTGCACTTTAGAAGAACGAAGCCCTGAGGAATCCGGGAATTTTTGCCTGGAAGAAAGAGATTTAAAAGGATTCTGCGTAGTTCAACTGGTACACTGGTCTGAAGAGAGGAATGGAAAAGCGATTTGAAGCTGAGGAAGATTAGGAAGAAGCAGAGAAAGGACAGCTGGCAGGTAGCCGACTTCAGACTCAAGATTTCAAACTCAAATTCGGCTAAAAAGAGTCTTAGAAGGAGCAAGTCAAGAGGGAGGAATAACCAGTTGTTATTTATTTCAGCTATACTTTACTTGTTTAGACGTGTATTTAATTAATCTGTTTTAAATAAAATGTTAACATTTTCAGAGATTAAATATTGATAGTTCTTAGCAAGAGACCATGGAAAGATGAGTTCTTCTTGATTGGAATCAGTAATGTACATAATTCCCTATAGTGGCAAAGAAGCAAGAGGTTGGCCAAGGCCTTTATAGTTGTGTAGTAGATATGGATTTGCTAATGGCTAATAAATATAAAATCGAACACGTGTACAATTTCCTAGAGATCGTAATTACTTTAGTTTGAAATTTTGAAAAATGACTTTCTTTAAGTAAGTATGTCCAGAAGAGTTTCGAATATTAGTTTTAAAAAAAGTAGATTTTCACCAGAATCTTCATTGTATCAAAGAATCATATATAATTTAAAGAGTAATAAAATACCTGCATATAGAAATGGCGTAACAGTGAAAGCCAATAATGTCACCTAAGTAATCCTTTATAAGTTTGATGTAATTAACTGTTTGCTTGCACAGACTGAGATTTTCTAAAGAATTAAATAGTGATGAAATCCCCTGATTCTGATGGCAGAATGAATGGTGATAGACGAGTAAGCCTACAATCTTCTTACAGGCAGCTATCGGAGCAATTAAATTTACCTCTGGATAAAATGAGAAATAATCAAATGTATCTTCCTTACAAAATTATTATTATAAAAGGCCACACTTGACCATTAAGTTTTAAAATTTTCTTCGTAAAGTAGTTTAAGTATATATATATTCCTTAATACAATTTTAGATTTAACATTAATCACTAACGTACTTTTCTCGATTAGTATTCGGTTGAGTGGAATAAAACTTCAACAAGGGGGAGAACCATTGTAACTTACGCCCAGACGTTTGTGGGGCAAAAAGTAAAGAGAGATGAAAGCATTTAAAAAAAAAAAAAAAAGTAAGAAAAATGAAAGAGCTAGGATTTAAAATGGTCATTGTTATATTTCAATCCGCAGTTTCCTTTGTTTTGTGTCAGCTCTTTCTTTTATTTACGTTTTTGTTTAAGTTTGTTTCGTTTTTTGCAGCACTTGTGCTCTGATTTTTGTTTTGTACTTCCAGCCTTGTGAGAGCTGACTATAGCTTAGTTACAAACGGCGTGAAAAGAGGATCTGCCCTCCATTGTGATACCTTTCCTTCCTGGGCCATTGTCGAGCGTGTCAACAAAGGAGTAGCGAAACTCCTACCTCTTTTGTCCACCGCTGAAAGAATGACTCTCCGAATGCATTCCTTGTTTATTCTCTTAGCTGTTTTTTAACTCCCGTATTACCTCTAGAAGACACACACAGCCGACAGACAGCACTGGCACGGGCTGTGAAATCCTGGATGAAGGATAGACATCCTGAATTAAAGACGTTTTCTCGACAACTCTGGGTGAACTATGAGTTTGTCTTTAGGGGTACTTCCTTTAATCGGATATGGATATTATTAAGGGTCTGTATCACAGGAGAACTAGAGATTAATTCTCATTTGTTTAACTAAACAGTGAACTAAAAAAGAGTTTACAATTCTCCTAAACTAAAACAAACAAACATTGAACAACAGGATTCCTTACAGTTTAAACTGTAAAAAACAATGTTAAGTTAACACAGGATTATAATTATTACTCATCAAAAAGCAAATTAACACTTATCGCCTATCAAAAACCAAATTAACACTAATCGCTCATATAAAACCAATTTACAAATCTTATCAGACATAGACTGGGATAGTTTTGCTCATACAGACCCTCCCGCTGTCTAGAAGACTTTTACTCCTTGTAGGAAAGAAAGGATGGAGTGGACAATTCTCAGGAGTTTCTTGGCAGGAGGCGAAGGTGAAAAAGCAGTATAATCTGTGAAGCACGCGATTTTCTAACACTTATATTCCATAATATTATTTAAACGCACATAAAGAAAGATGTTCAAGAATTCAAATTTGAGAGGTTTTCTTGTTCTTTGGCCATTCACCATAAAGGACATCTAACTTTCTTGCAGAGGCTCTCTTTCTGGGATATCCTCAGAATACTTTACTTGGCTCTTCAGGACTCACTAAGGAACAGATTGGACAATACACCTACTTCCTACCCTGGTCCTCTCTTCCAGGAATAAATGGTAGAAAATTTGCCTGGGTAGGTTACGTCATGGTTAGAAGGAAATTCACCTGGTAAGGTTATGTTATTGTTACAAGGAAATTCGCTATAATCTTTATAAAAAAATCCATCGAGGTAGGTCGTTCTCCAGCCATGAAGTAGGAAATTCAATAAATAAAATCTCTATGAACTTGTTAAAAATGCGCTTCTCTGTCTTGGAATAAGTAATATATAGTTAATAATTGAAAACAAAAAGCCAAAGAATATCTCTTCTTAGTTCCCGAAAAAAAAAACATATTGGCGCTCAAGAGAGTGAAAAGTCGCAACCTGAATTATAAGTCGCTCGTGAACTGACAATGAGGATTAAAACGAGGATTGCTAATCCTTGCTAAGTCTGTTCGGGGTGGAGTAGTTAGGAAGGGGGGTGAGCCTTTCATAATCATAGTTAAATTCTTAAATCTTCCTAAGTGTGTTTTCTCTTTAAAATGCTATTAAAACATTTGAAAAAAATTTCGTACTTACTAAATTCTATAATTAGATGATTTTAGTTGCGGTTCAGTCAAGGTAGATCCAAAAAAATACCAATTTAAAAAAATGTATTTTTTTAAATATTATCTGCCAACGTTTCGGCTTACATTGTAAGCCATTTTCAGGGCTATTATGAAGACGAGAGAGGACGTCCTGTCCCTGATTAGATTTGGATCTACCTTGACCGAACCCCAACTAAAATCATCTAATAATAATATCTACGGTCAAAAAAACTCTCCTTTTGAACTAAATTCTATAATTTTTTTTCTAACACTAATCCTTCCACCTCGACTAATTTCCACCATTAACGAACTCATCTTATTGTTGTTGGCTACCAGATGCTAAAACACAAAATTTGCTTTCATTATTACGGAGGCAAGAAGACATGCAAACAAGTGTGGAAAAGGACAAAGCAGTAGACAGTACTGCAGAGCACACTGTCTCAATGTATGCGTAAACGTAAATTTGGGAACGTTGTCGTTTTATAATTTTTTTAAACATAATCTGTATTGAATTTAAATGCCGTCGTAAAAATTCATCATTTAATTCATTATAATTTTGTCAATCATGAAAATCCTTCTTAAAAGAAATGGAGGGGAAATATCTCTATATTATTTATATTTGGCCAATGTCAGTCGAGCACGAACCATCAATCAGGAAATCTCGGGAAATTTAACCCCCCAGTATTGGCTTCCCATTGGGTAATTCCCTCTTTCCACTCACCCCCACTCCTCCCCAATCCCTACGATGTAATCAAGACTTATCAAAAGCTTATCAATCCGAGTTACCAAAGACTTCGGAACGAAATCCCAGAACTGATCAGTACTTCCAGCCTGGGACTTCATCTTCTCATTCCTTCTAACTTCGACTTCGTCATTCCCTTTCAAATTTCAGTTGAATTAGTTAAGTATTCTAAGTAAATGTTATTCAGGATATCTATCAGCAGATGTACCTTGTATATATTCTTATACATACCCTTCAAATACACACACACACATATATATATATATAACATAAATATTATGTGACGTAAATTACAAGTTGAATGACAAAGAGGTAAATTAGAATAATCATAAGGTGCAATCTATCCCGATTTTGAAAATTAAATCGCTTTATTAAATATTCTCTATAACGATACGACTGTATATTGAAGACATAGTCTTATCCCCCAACCAAATATTTGTTAGTCTTTCTTTTTTGCAAATTAAACAGGTTTGTATTTTTTTGGAGAGTTTTCCATCAAAGAGTTTCCCCCACTCCTAATGATATTATTTTTTTTACAGAAAACACACTGCAATTTTATTTTCAAATGCTACCTATCGAATGTTTTCTGGTTGACATAACAACAGGTAATTCTGTATTTCAGGTAAATCTCCCATCATGATTCTGTCATCTCGTTAAATACAATAACAATAAATACATAAATTGAAAGAACAATGGTGTCAAAGAAAGAATTGAATGAAGAATGAATATTTTCACTAAATAGTGGTATCAGTTATAGTATCTAATGTATAGCAAATGTGAATGCAAAGAATTGAGAACATAGAAAATCTTTTTTTATCATTGAGGGAAAGAGACAAGAGAAGTTTGAGAGGAGGAAGTGTACTTTGGACTCCCTTTAATTCGGGAAAATGGAAGCAGATGGAAAACAATTGAGGAATGGATGAAATGCAAAGGACATGAGAAGAACGTACCCTTCCACTTTTCCACATAGCTCTTCCTAATGACTAGCCTTTATAATTCATCACAAGAATTGCCTCTCTCTATGTCTCAATCTTCTTATTAGTTCATCTTCTTTTTGGTATTTTATCGGTCATTATCTATTTAGTGTGATATATACAATTGAATATCAACATTCTATCTCAATAATACCCCACTTACTAATAACAGCCATTTACTAACAAAAAATTTATAATTTTAATTTTTTAACTTTAATTAAGTGTATTAAGTTTAATTTTATTATTTGTTATTATATTCATATTTTTCCTGTAGGTGTATTTATTCCAAAATATTTTATTTATTCACCTCAAAGGACGAATATCTCAAAAATGTGGTACAGGGCAGCAGGCGTCACTTTTAGTATCTCTTCAAAGTGGTAATCGGAAAATGAATACGGTATACTTTAAATCCGTTGAAAAGCAGGAATAAACCGATCCCAGCGAGGTGTTCTGTGCTGTTCTGTGTCGCGTTGTCGAAAACAAAGGCGGAGTTTCCCAGTACTTCTACTCAATTAACTTTCCCTCGGTTGTAATGAGTGTGAGGTACAAAGGAGTGTTTGTCGTTCGCAAGGGCCCAAGTTTCTGGGGTTGTTATTGGTGGAGCTGCTAGGGGCTGCCTCTAGAGCGAGGGGCTGGTTATGTGTGTGACTGTGTTATGTGCAAACCTCCCCTCAACTCTGTCTCCTTTATATTCCCGCTCGCCTCGATCATCTCCTCTCTAAACTGATTAGAAGGGTAGCGAATTTCCCCGCCGGCTGATAACACCTGATAAGAGTCAGTAGTTAATCCGAAAGAGAAAGCTTCAGTGTGATGGCAGCTGGGTTACTCGTATTAAGGTAGTACCCTTCCTGTCCTACAAAATAAGATTTCAATTTTTGAAAGAACGTTTAATTATAAAATTACTTAATACCACTTGCTTATTTAATTAAAAGAAGAAATTAGTTAATTTATAAAGTCTTCAGACATTCAGATAAAAGTTCTAAAATTGTTTTTATCTCTAGGTTTGTTTTAACCCTTTTATATGTATTTCTTCTACTTTGATGGTCGTTAGTGTTTTCCAGCAACATTATGCAATTGGGTCTCCCGCTTACCCCCACCCCACATCTCGGATAAATAAGCTAAAGAAAAATACTTAATTAACGAAATGGAAAATAAAATGTGCTGTGATGAGCTCACATAAGAATAAAAGCAGACGTTTATAAATGATATAGACAATTATGTAATATTACACAAGAAATTTATGTTATCTTCCAGAGCTGGATCCCAGTTAGAATAATTAAGAGCGAGAAGGGTACATGATAAAAAAAGGAATCAATAAATGATACCTTATTATATTTGCATCTCCCTTGAGGCCGAGAAGCAAATATAAGGAAATTGGGATGTAAACCATACGCATATATAGAGCATAACTAGGAATGGAAAATCTGGTTCTCGCAAATGGGTCACTGCTGCCAACATCGCAAGCTCTACGGCGCGCATTATTTAAGTGTCTTTCAGATATAAATTATATAAATTTATAGAAAGTAAATATANGAGATACAATATCAATCACATGAGGAGAGAAGGTGACCAACGACACCACTCTCAAATTATTTACAGATTATGTCCCCAGGAGGTTACGGGGCCATCTTAGTTTGAGTCGTCGGGGTGGATCATAGGGGTTGGAGTCCGATGACAGGGACTGGGCATATGGATTAGGGTGAAATATATATTAAATAATAAAACAATAGGTTGGGGAGTGGAAAAAAAATTGAAAATTTAGGAAAAATTACGCAAAATGCGATAATGAATTTTTAAATACCTCCTGAATAGTGGTAGCATTTTCCTTATAAAAACTACAGCAATCTTATTTCTATTTTATTTTGTAAAATAAAACCTATAATAAAGCCTTATCTTTACATGGATGAAAACCCTGTCAACTTTAGGGATGAGAAAGGGTACTTAGACAAATTTGTATTCGTTCCGAAGTCTACTCCATACTGTAAATCTATGAGAGCGAAGTGCTAAGAGGCAATGTGTGCGCTCAAGACACCAGAGCGAGGTGGGGCGGTACAATGTACTTGGTTTTTTTTTCCACAAAAGTTTACTAAAATCGCGAATCAATTATGATTGTGTTATTTACAGGCCATCAAAGTGAAAGTTAAATAAATTTGAGAATTTTAAAAATTGAATAACGCTGATAACACAGTAGCAACTATAGTGGTGTTTTTTTTTGTTTTTTTCATGGAAATTAATCAGAGAAAGCGATGGCAAACTAGTCATTCTTTTTCATTCAATATGTTTTGAGTCGATGCTCACTACTCAAAGGCTCTTAGGAATGAGTATGAAATTCGACAATTTTCAAGGCAGATAGAAATGAAACAATTATTTTTTCACTCGATGTGTAACTACCGGTCAGCATAATTCATTTTTTTCATACTCTAGAATTTACCGTTCTCCACTTTGCGTCTCATGGACTTTTTCTAATATTTCATTTAAAGTTTTATTTAATAATTTTTAAATTCTTTAAAATCCTCCTCTTTTTCCAATTATACAATTTTTCAACTTCCTATCAGCTAAAGATTACTTTTAAAACCTTTCATATCAGATCAAAGAAAGCTGTGATGATGAAGAGGAAAATCCTAGCAGGTACAGCTGGCACAGTGACGGTCGTCAGAGTGACAGGTCCCATCTCCTGTCGCCTCCTGCAACAGACATACTCGACTTGTCCTCTTACGTCACAGACTTCAATCTAAGTTGTGGCAGTCACCAAGACCCATTGTCAGACCAGCCATTACTCATAACCATGAAAGCTGAGGATACTGTCCGATGTATTAGTCTACTATTATTCTTGTTGGAAGCACGTCAATATAATTCAAAATTTTTGTTGCGTATAATCATTCAGGAATCATTCGTATAGGATTCTTCTTTACAGGAAAGTCGTCTGGTCCATTTTAAATCTGAAGACAGGAGAATGCTGAGTCTGCCCAGAAATTGTTAATTATTTTTGTCGTAAAATATCTGGGACTTTATACACCCTCATTAGGGTGGTGCCCATCCCTTACTTCCCCCCCTCCCCGCCAAAAATATACCCCAAGCAAATGATAATTTTTTTAAATATTTTATTAATAAAAGCAGTACCCTGCTTTCCGATCAACGGAAAATAATGAGAGATACGCGAAAGCCACACTTAGTCGTAGGAAGAAGACCAATGCGCCAAAGTCGCAAGATGTACTTAAAGGATCATTACCTACAAACTTTCTGAAAGTAATTGACAGATCAATTTCTAAGGCAATAGAAAGAAAAAGACAAAGAACGAGATACACTCTGCGTAATTCCTCAAAATTCTACTTGATGAATATACACTGCCGGACAAAATTAAAGGATCACTTACAAATATTTATATTATTATTACATAAGAGATAAAAATAGAAATTCCATTGCCCCAGACAGGACTTTGTGTTGTATCTTATCCAGTTAATCCTGTACCGGTTTATATTCCCACCCGTTTATGGAGAAAAGGGTCAGTTAATCCACTTCTTTTCTTTCTTCCTATCAGTAAATGGTTAGTTGTTAGCAAAGATTCATCTTATTGAAGATTCTCTAACATTTAAGAGACTTTAGTTTTTACTTGTGAGTTTAGTAAGAACGTTGTGATGGCCAACAGAAGAGCGTTGACCGAAGAGGAATCAATTCTTGCTGTTACATTGAGTGCAGAAGGGTTTTCTCAAAGGTATATTGCACAACGGCTCCAGCGGTCACAATCCGTAGTGTCCAGGGTGCTTAATAGGCACCGTCGAACTGGAGGGCATACAAGAAGAGTCGGACAAGGCCGTCCGTGGTCAACTTCCCACCGTGACGAGAGATTTTTGCAACTGCATGCTCTTTGGGATCGCCGATCAACTGGTAACAGTCTGCGTGGTCTCCTCCAGAGGTTCAGGAATGTGCAAATTTCAGAGCGAACCGTGAGGAGCGAACCGTGAGAAGACGACTCAACGATTATGGATTGACCTCCCATCCTTCAGCTACTGGACCTCTTCTCTCCAGGGAACACCGGGTTGAGCGCTTGAGGTTTGCTCGGGAGCACCTAAACTGGACTCAGGAAGATTGGAGCCTCGTATTATTCAGCGATGAGTCAAGATTCTGTCTCCGATCTCCAGATGGACGGGAAAAGGTATGCGAAGGCGGGGAGAGAGGTATGCTCCATGCACTTTTTCTCCAAGGGTTGCGTTTGGTGGTGGGTCAGTGATGGTGTGGGCTGGGCATAAATTTAAACTCCCGTACAGAGTTGGTTCTTGTGAACCGTGGCTCTATAACTGCTGACAGGTACATTAGGGAGGTACTTTAGCCACATAAGAATACAGAAATATCGCAGGTAACTTTATTTTTATGCACGCTAATGCCCGACCTCACGTTGCTCGATCAGTGCAAAATTTCCTCAGACAAGAAGAAATTGACATTATGGTTTGGCCACCCAGAAGTCCAGATATGAACCCAATAGAGCATGTATGGAACATGCTTGGAAGACGTGTCCGCGCCCGAGACCCACAAAATTTGTCAGATTTAAGGGAAATGTTAGTGGAAGAGTGGAAAAACACCCCAGAACAACATGTAAGAGCCCTGGTCGCTGGAATGGGCAGAAGAATGGAAGCAATTATCAGAGCTAGAGGTGGGAATACCAATTATTGATCGTTTTCATCGAATTCTTCCTTTTATTCAGTTTTGTTATTTCATTTCATTTCAAAGATTTACTTTTTCATTTTGAGACTGTAGGACGTTATTTGTTTTCCTATTAAAAATTTCTAGAAAACAATTTTTTATTTTTTATTACCCTTATAATAAAGTGAGACTTCGAAAGAAAAAAGAATATTTTCAAAAATACCCTATACAGTTCAGTAATTTCAAAATATTGAAGTGAATTTTGTCCAGCAGTGTATATTTGTATTTGCATTTTCCATACATAGAAATACAGAAATACATCATTTATTGATAAAGAAACCTGGAATGAATTTCATTTGACTAAACTAAATTGTACTTGGCATTTCACGTAATCCCCACTCCGATTTCACTGGATAACATTCGGTCTTTTATTTTAATTTTAAAAGTGACATACCAAATTTCATTAAGAAAAACAGCTCATACGGCTTCGAGGTCGTAAAATTAAAATTTATTGTTGAAGTGAGTGCCTACTCCAGAATGATCAAAATCGCTGTAAAACTGCTAAAATTAAATAATAAACAAAGCAGTATTAAGTCAGATTGCTCTAAACTATACATTAGGTCCACCATATCGAAAAAGAGTTTACTATTTATGAACGTTTATTTTTGTCACATGTTTCGCTCGGGGATAAAGTAATAAACATAGTAAATGGGACAATTTAGCCAGAACAAGTTGCATAAATAATATTCTGTTATAGGCATAGATATAAGTAATAGACTGTTAGAATTAAATTTGAATGGCAGAATTTGAACAAGTGACTAAGATTTCTGTTATAGAAAAGAACCATTGATAAAGAAGGGATTAATATTGAGACTGAAGATTTTGGTCTGAAGAGAAGCTGAGGAATTATGTCGAATCCTGCTTATCAGTGGTTAAATTAATTAAATTTGAGTAAAGTTAAGCGGAAGTGAAAGGGGCGTATGTTTATTCACTCTTGTTAGGTGGTTCGATGTTGGTCGGAATATTTGGTCAATTTAGTAGCCCATCTTGAGCAAATCTATGAATGGCTTTCTGCGTAGGTCAGAAAATATAGTATGGCGGGAGAGGTTTCGGTAAACGCCTTGTAAGCATGGCAGAAGAAGCGAGTTCTCATAATTCCCTCCAGAGTGCAGCAGCTGCCTGAAAATCACTAAATGTGGAATGAATCCTCGAACAATTGAATGCAGTTTGTTGAAGGACCTCTCTGGACCAATGATATTCAAATCTGATAAAGCGATCCGAGGAGCTTGTATTGAAGAGCACGGTACATGGACATTACGGAAAGGGTGTTCTTCTGTTATTCGAGTGTTCTCAAACAGCTGAGCTTAGCTGTGAAGAACATAAGGATGAATAGTGAGCTAGGTGTTTTATAGAGCTTATTTAGAGCTTCGGTTGACTGTGATGAAAAAGAATAAGCTTACTCTTCTACAACAGCTGACTGCATACTCAGCAACAGTTTCTTTAAATTACAATGAAACGGAGTGACAAGATAACCGGAAGTCTTTATCACTGTGACAGCAGCTGACATATCTGATTGGCCAAAAAAAGAATTAACTTCAGCTGTCCTACTAGATCACTTGTAGAGTTTTTGAGGGTTGTTCTCAAAAGAGTATCCTATGAATATTGAAGGGAAAATTATAGATATAAAAATTTTTCCATACCGAATTTCGCGTGATTGGCCTCGGATATTGGCCCATTGTTGTGAAAGGAGCTGATAGCAAGGGCGGAGTTATCAAACACATAATTAACGCTGGGGAGGGTTGCTATAGCGACACATTTGCTTAATATTCCAGCTGGCATACACATTGTAACTCGCTGAGCTAACTATAGTTATCCCTCGCTTAGGACCATTGTCGTGCATTTCTCTCAAAGAAGCCAAACATGAATATTGGGGTTAAAAACAATACGTCAGCATCATGGTCAAAAAAAATATCATCGTTTTTCTCCGAACTTAAGGAAGAGCTATAAATATGGTCAATTCATAATTGCATGTGTCTCTGGGTAATTATAAAACTTATTTTAGGTCTGTAATAATTCCAAAATTAAATTTTTATTTCATCGTTACCGAACCCCACAACCAATAAACTTTTTAAGCAAGAATGAATATTTTGTTATGTAACACGAAGTTTTTAAACAATCCATTGCAATAAAAGTCCCTAAGGGTCGACTTTTTATCAAACAAACCTCTTTTGTGTAAAAAAAAAAAAAAGTTAAACGCAATTGGAGAGTTTATAATTGTAGAGATTATTAGTAGATGTATTTTGTTGAGGTTCGGTCAAGGTTTACCAAAAAATTCTATTTAAAAAAAAGTATATTTCTTATTTATCTGACAACGTTTCGGCTTACATTATAACCCCTTAAATTAATTGTAAGCTTACAATGTAAGCCGAAAAGTTGTCAGATAATTAAAAAATATACATTTCTAACCTGTATTTTTTGGATCCTTGGCAAAACCCCAACAAAAAAAAATCTACAAAGAAATTAAAGAATATGTAAGCAAATTTAAAAGTCGATATCTCAAATTCTAAGAGGAACATAAGTTTGTCAAGACTTCCATTAGCTTTTCTAAAACAAGCTCGTATTTATGTGTCTATAAGCTCGGGTTCCAGAACGAGTGGAACGAGAGAAGATATCTACCGCCGCTATTCCTCTGTCGTGGATATGGGAAAGTGACAGGCCGCAGGAGAAGTGAGGTCAGGTAGGATGGGAGAGAGGTCCCTGGAAGGATCCCGGAGGCCTCAAGGGGTAGGTCCCAAAGGAAATTCCAGAATTTAATTAGAGACTAAAATAGCTTGTCAATGGGGTTTGCATAGCAAGTGAGGTTATGGCAGGGAGTCCTCCCCGCTTTGACTAGTTCATTACTGGAACAAGTACTTCTCCAGCCGTACAGAAGGAATCTCTTAGGGAGAGTTGGGCTGTACCGGTAACTGGGGACTGCACCCGCCAAATTTACCTCATTAAAGATCTGAGAAATAAAGATCATTCGAAGGAAAACATATAAAACATAAATTAAAATGTTTAATTTTAAAAACGTTTTAAAAAACATGGATTAAATTAAATTGTTGGCTTGGCTTAAACAATCCTCACTTTGATGAAATTTTTCACATCAAATCGGGTAATTTAAATTAAAAGTAATTTAAATTAACTTAATTATTTTTATAGTTTAGAGAGCGGTGCTAAAATTTAAAAGATAAAAAGTGAACTTCTATGTCAATATAATAGAAAATGTAGTCCCGAGGTTTCCAGTACCCTGAGAGCTTCGAGGGCCGTGACACAACTGACCTTCACCCTCACGAAAAGTGACCTCGAAGGAGGCAATACGAAATACAAAGAAAATGTAGTCCCGAGGTTTCCAGTACCCTGAGAGCTTCGAGGGCCGTGACACAACTGACCTTCACCCTCACGAAAAGTGACCTCGAAGGAGGCAATACGAAATACAAAGAAAATGTAGTCCCGAGGTTTCCAGTACCCTGAGAGCTTCGAGGGCCGTGACACAACTGACCTTCACCCTCACGAAAAGTGACCTCGA
>KZ807027.1:37382-49355 GCA_000696205.2 Oncopeltus fasciatus
ATTAAGATAATAGAAGGATCGAATAATTATAAATATAAATAAAATTATGACTTATATTTTAAAGAACAAGTTTTTAACTATTTAGAAAAATGTTTAGGATCCATAATTTGAACAAAGAACAATTGTGGATGCGAAGGCAGGTTCATTGGTGTTGACTGTTCTAGTGTGACCTCTTTGGGTACAGCAGAGATTAGATCCGCGCTACAGCGCTTTTAAATATTAATGCTAAGCACTCTTCGAGAAAGACCTTTTAAAAAGAATGATGCCAGTCATCAATTTTATTAAATGTCCATCAAATCATCAGCATGGCTTTCAATCCTAGCATTCTATTGATTAGTTCGTGTTTCGATTTATTTATTTTTTATTCCATCTTTATTAAAGATTAAATCTTTATTAAAGATTTAAGATTACCATCCTTGTGCATTCTTAGACGTCAGTCTAAATTTTTACCGAATATAGCATAATGATATATTATGTAAGCTTAAATCGATGTTTCTCATTTAAAAATTATTCTGATTTAAAATCCTTATTTGACTTGAAAGAGAGCGTTCCACAAGGCATACTGCTCAGACCTATACTTTTTATCCTTTAAACTTCAGATTTCCTCCCAGATTCTGTTATCAGCCCTCTTTGCTGATAATAAAGCGATCTTCTTTTCTTATCCAAGCCTAATACTACTAACTACATTTGAAGAATTAACCTTGACGTTATACAGCTGGAGTGGAGAATGAAAATAATTGAATCCAAATACATCCAAGCAAATTTCCAACTACGAAACAAATATCCAAACAATGTTACATTCAGTTCCAATACAAGGCTAAATTTACTTGAGAGACGAGAAATGAATGACCAAATAAATGAAATATTGGGCATATATGACCAACTTTGAACTCAATTTTATGAGATGAGCTCCAGGGGAAGAACTAGGTCGTACCCGTCTTTCGTTGCCTAGCATACTTGATTCTTATGGCTTTTTAGTTACAACTTAGGAGTCAAGGCCAGAGAAGATATTATTCTAGTCCAATTATAATATTATATTATTCTAGATAAATATTACTCTAGATTTAGTAATATATAAATTGATTGACAAGTTCGGAAGGTGAATCGGGATGGGTAGAGAATATTATGTAAAAAAATCTATGAAAAATCGGGAAATGAGAATAGGAAAAATTATCATATTAAAGGAAACAACTGTGATTTAAATAAAGATAACCTGGTCTTTTTAATAAAGAATGCAAAGTTCGAATCATGGATAAACATTGTTAAAATAGACATAATATACATGAAAGCAAGAGTAGACATTTTTTGTTAGGGTTTGGTCAAGATATACCCAACTCTTTGATATACCCAACCTTTTTTTAGGCGGTCAATGGCGTGGTTATTGCACCAAAGTTATTTTATGAAATTAATTTATGATTTTTCGCGCTTAATTTAATGGCAAATAAAAGTGAAGTAATACTTAAAGTGAAACAATTTATAGTTATTTTGAAAAACAAATTAAATTAAAACTTTTTCGTTCTGATGGTGGAAGTGTAGAGTAAAACTTCAATGAATTAAAAGAATTTTTCATAACCAAGCGGATGAATCATCATAGGCCAATAGCTAATTGTGCCTACAAAGCCGAGGAGCTGAAAGTCCTTAACTGAAGTGGTCATGTGGATGCTCAATGAAGCAGGAATGCCAGAGAAGAATTTGGGGAAACTGTGTCGTCTGCCATCTACAACCAAAATAGATGTCATTAAGAGAAGAAAAAGGTTAGGCCAGAGAGGGTGGGAGAGAGAGAAAGAGAAAGGTTAGGCCAAAGAGAGAGAGCGTAGGTGTGTAGAGAGTGGGTGACCCCAGAGCGTGTGAGTTGTGTTGTGAGTTGTGTTGTGAGTTGTGTTGTGAGTTGTGTTGTGAGGAGAACCTGAAATATGAGGGACACGAGGGATGAAGGATCGCCACCTCTAGCGGCCACTATTTGCAGTCCCCACCAGGGCAATCTCACCCTGCCAAAACTATTTCCTTCACCCCAATTCTTATATGAATATTCAAGCACCTTGTATGTGTGATTGCGTTGTAATTTGACGAAACTTGATCCAATATATAAAAGTATGACATGACAATGACAAATTAAATAAGGGGGGAGGGATGAATCAGGAGAGGAATGAATAAATAAAAATAGTGTTCTTATATTTTTACCAATATTGAAATATAATGAAAATTATTCGTTTGTTATTTAATGTCTGTCGAGACATTTACTATCAAACGAATAATTTAATTACGATATGTAGTTTCACTAAATTAAGGGCATTTATTGTAATTTAGGACAACTTAAGATTACCTCCCTCCCACACTCTTTGTTCCTACCTCGTAGGAGTACAGCCACAGAAATTTGTTTTTACTAAGCACGTGAATAAACGGCATTCTTGTTGAAGTTAAATACAATTGTTTGGCAACTGATTTGAAGCACTCCACAATATCTATTTCAGAAGAAATTAATTAATGTTAATCCAAATATTTTCTTAATAAACATAGTTACAACAAAGATTGTTCATATGTTGCTGATTTGCTTAATTATACCTAATTATTCTCGAGAGCTTGCTTAAGCAATCGGAAATGACAGCTGGATGAAGATAGTACATTAAGGTATAGCGCTTTCTCTCTCTCTCTCTCTCTCTCAAGCCAATTAGGATTTCCTTAGAGGAAAAGTTATTGCTTGGAAAAAGATTGAGGTCAGAGTCTGAAGGAGCTCATTTGTAAAGAAGGACTCCTTCGAGGAATAAGTCCCACTTTAAAGCGAAGGACTAAGAGGGCGTTTCTATCAGGCCCCAGCCCTTGAAGGTTAGCCCGGAACCCACTATCCCCCAGCCGGGAGCTGTAACCCACAGCGAAACTGAACTTCAGACCGTGGACGAAGAAGACGTCTGTATAGACTCTGACGAAAGGGAAGGCGTCCTGCATGCTATACTGCATGGTTGGTGCCTTCGGAGTGAATACAAATCAAATTAGAACTCAATAAAAAAAATAACACTAATGAAAAAAAATAAACCACTTCAAAGTGTTAAATCGTTTTGTTAAAACGATCGGTTATTTATAGGTTACCATAAGGATGTAGAAAAATCCCATATACCTATAATGAATGACATTATTGATTTTTCCAAATGAGAAAATTGTATTTTTTCAGCAATATAACCATATTGGTGGTACTTTAGGCATAATAGCTTTATCTGTGTATGAAAATTAAACTAATGTAAAGTTTATATTCTACATTTGGCACAGATAAAACAGAGGTCTGTTTATTATAATAGCCATTGTCTTTGAAAGTGAATGACGTCACTTCAACCTCATTTCCGATCCAAATGACAATGCTAATTTACTTACGGCAATCGCATCATAAATTCAATGATCATTAGTGTTGAATATGATCAAAATAATATGGTAATTTTTCTTTGAGGATTCCAGGGTATTTGAAAGAGAAGCTGACAGAAAGCATAGCAGTTTTCATTCCATTTGAAAAGGCGATTGGTTTGGGCCTCCATCAAGAGCCGCCTCGACCAGCGTCAAGTATCGGGAAGGCTATTGGTTTTTACCGGGAGCGAGTATGATGTAGAACCATGTGAGACTGTGGATGGCGATTGCCAGCTGGCTTAGGTGCAGACTGAATCCTGCAGATTTGACTTGCAGATGTCCACTCCAGCTGTCCTGATTTTCCCGCCAAATCCCAGGTCATTGTAGTCTAGTCAGTATTTACGGCTCGCTTGCGGATATTGGACTTGATTCCCCCCCCCCCCCTCTTCACGCTACAATTCCCTAGCCGCCCTCCCCTCTTTCAGGCAATGCCTTTGAAATGCATGTCATTTATACTTATATACAATTTGAAAGTTTATTACGTTTTAATTATACTTATGTTAATCTTATTATTAACTGTCTCTTTTAACATAAAATGCAAATTCTTACCAGAGTAGAAATTATGTAGTATAGAAGAAACTAATTCATTGAGCGATTGTCTTACAATAAAAATTATTGTTCACGTAGGCTTCGACGGTCGTCAGATGTATTTACCGTTTCTTCTTCCGGGTTGGACCGTGTCAAATTGTTGTTATTTGAGGAGCTTTCGCACATCATGTGATAGCTTCTTCAGGGCTGAAATACATATTGCTTGGTGTATAAAACATGGTAATTATATACCACCTGGATTTTAAAAATCTCTCTTTTACAACTCTCATTCTCTTTTCAGCCCTGAAGAAGCCATCACATGATGTGCGAAAGCTCGGAAAATAACAAAAATTTGACACGGTCCAACCCGGAAGAAGAAACGGTAAATACAATAAAAATTATTTTTAGAAGTTTCAATCCTAACTAAAATAGAAATGTTTTCACCAAATAAATTGTAGCCATCATGTGAAATTGTTACATTTACAGTCAAAGCTAATACCTTAAACGTTTGTTTCACATATATACTTTTATATTTATGTATATATATATATTATATTTATCGAACGTTTTTTTACTTCTTTAAATTACTCTCCTAATAAATTGCATTATTTTTTTTACTTTCTCAGATTACTGTCATGTTAACATCTAAGATTATAGCTATGGTAGAATGGTCACAAACATCTCAGAGGCCATTGATTTAAATTGATTTAAATTCATCATAAATAAACGAAATGAAATGCAAATACAATAAATAAACATAAAATGAAAATGCTGTTATTATTATAACATTTGTTTTTAATAAGTGCCAGTGTACCTGTATATTTACAGAACATTGTGATACTAACTTCTTTATAATTCTGCTACTGGGAAAGTCCAGTATGGATAATAGTTAAGGGGAGGGAGGGATAAACAAACGTGTTATTGAATGATATTAATCATTAATTAATTAATTGTTATTTTTTTAAATATTAAAGAAACGTTTTATTAATCAATACAACTTATTTTCTCCAATAAATGAGAACTTGGTCCAAAATAATTATACACACACACACACACACATATATATATATATACACTCTCTAGAATCTGCTTTTAACATATATTTCACTTCTAGTATAGCCTTCTCATATAAGTTGGTAAATAGCCAGTGGGACAGACAGGTTTCACTAGTTGGTTNTATATACTATTAAATACTATAATTACTTGGAGTCTAAAATAGTAAATTTAAAATATGAGAAATTTCATGACGAAGAAATTGTGACGTTTTGAAATTTTTGACAAATCAAATGTATGTTATCCGATTATTATTTATTTAACCTCTTTTTCACCACTTGGGATCATTGGAAAGTGAACCTCCCTTTTCTAAGCAGCCTTGATTTGGGGCAAGCTTCTTTTCTCGATATGAGTTTGCTACAGGCCGGATTTGAAACCTCAGGATTGACAGGTCCTCACTTCTGTGGCGATCCCAATTTTAGTTCATAAGTTTATTTTAGAAAACGAATTAATATTGTCAATATTATTACTTTATCTCCTACGGAAAAAAAATATTGTAATCGTCCTGAAAAATCAAAATCATAACCTTCCCTCACAAATTTAGGTATTTTACATGTTTCAAGATAAATACAATATCAAAATTTTTTTTATATATATTAACTCTTTATTAAGGCAGCCACAGAAATTTGTTTTTACTAAGCACGTGAATAAACGGCATTCTTGTTGAAGTTAAATACAATTGTTTGGCAACTGATTTGAAGCACTCCACAATATCTATTTCAGAAGAAATTAATTAATGTTAATCCAAATATTTTCTTAATAAACATAGTTACAACAAAGATTGTTCATATGTTGCTGATTTGCTTAATTATACCTAATTATTCTCGAGAGCTTGCTTAAGCAATCGGAAATGACAGCTGGATGAAGATAGTACATTAAGGTATAGCGCTTTCTCTCTCTCTCTCTCTCTCTCAAGCCAATTAGGATTTCCTTAGAGGAAAAGTTATTGCTTGGAAAAAGATTGAGGTCAGAGTCTGAAGGAGCTCATTTGTAAAGAAGGACTCCTTCGAGGAATAAGTCCCACTTTAAAGCGAAGGACTAAGAGGGCGTTTCTATCAGGCCCCAGCCCTTGAAGGTTAGCCCGGAACCCACTATCCCCCAGCCGGGAGCTGTAACCCACAGCGAAACTGAACTTCAGACCGTGGACGAAGAAGACGTCTGTATAGACTCTGACGAAAGGGAAGGCGTCCTGCATGCTATACTGCATGGTTGGTGCCTTCGGAGTGAATACAAATCAAATTAGAACTCAATAAAAAAAATAACACTAATGAAAAAAAATAAACCACTTCAAAGTGTTAAATCGTTTTGTTAAAACGATCGGTTATTTATAGGTTACCATAAGGATGTAGAAAAATCCCATATACCTATAATGAATGACATTATTGATTTTTCCAAATGAGAAAATTGTATTTTTTCAGCAATATAACCATATTGGTGGTACTTTAGGCATAATAGCTTTATCTGTGNCAATATCAAAATTGAATATAAAACACTTTTTAAAGGTGTACACTTCAGGGTGTTAAAAAAATATTATCAGAACTATGTGAATTACAAATTCATCAATTTGAGGTACAAATAATAGGTTATAATAACACACTGTAATTATTATTTCAAAGCTACACTTTGAATTTTTAGTAATATATTTACCCACCGACCAAAATCCTGACAATTTTTTGTACATTAATCCTGACGGACTAATATTTATATACAGCCCCCCATCGACCCACTCAATAAGTTTAGGCATGAAGGCCCAGGGGGTCATGAGGCCATCTCCGTTTCAGTCGCCGGGGAGGATTGGAGTCCGACGACAGGGATTGGGCACAAGGATTGGGATGAAATTGGAGTTTACTATGGAAGAGCTTGAAGCGGGTGGAGATAAGGTCTTTGACAATAGGAATAATAAAGTCGTGATGAAGGGTAGAGTTGGAGACATAATATGGAGCGTTAGCAAATATTCTGAGAATTTTGATCTGAAAGGATTGTATTCATTGGATATTGGAAGGCTTAGCGGCACCCCACAGTTCTGCACCGTAGGTCCAGATTGGTCGTCTTATGGTCTTGTAGATAGCCAGTTTATTTTCTAATGTGAGGTGCGAGCGCCTATTTATAAGGCTGTATAAGAGTCCGTGGCGTCCGTTGTCGCTTGATTTTAGTATGTTCATTCCAGTTGAGTCGTGAGTCAAGGTGGAACCCGCGGTAACGGACTGAATCAGAGAGAGGTATAGGGATGTTATTGTATTCAACATTATTAGGAGAATCGCTTCTTAACTGAAAATTTATCTGTATGCATTTGGACACATTTATTTTAATTCTCCATTTACTGCACCACTGCTAAATAGCATCAAGGTGGTTTTGTAAAATGTTAGAAGCGGTTTTGGAATCAGGATGGGAGGAGAGGACTAATATCAATTTAATTAATATTAATTCATAATAGAGACCCCAGTCTAATTACCCAATAAAGAAAGTTAAATTTGACAGGTTAACCTTTCCAAAAACATAATAACCTAACATAACAAAGTATGGTGTAAATTTGGTAGGGCTATGCTCACTAGATCGGCAACCAATCATAACGTATGGGAGCCATTTATTCCAGTCACTATGAACATCATTCACAAAACAGCTCAGCTTTGAGCACAATGTTCGTTGGTTTGAAATCACTCGAATCGGCCGTCTGTCTGGGATGGTATGGAGAAGTTCGGGTCTTACAAACATCTGGCAACTTACAGACTTAAGCAAAAAGCCTCGATTGGAACGGTCTTCCTTGATCCGAAAGTATTTCTTTAGTTGCACCATGACGACAAATAAATTCCTCAACAAAAATGTTGGCTACTTCTTCTGTGGAAATTTCTTTTATGGGGAAGCTTCCGTCCATTTGGTAAAGTAATCCGTAACTACCAGGATATATTTATATGCCCCCAAAGTTCGAGGGAAAGGACCGAGGATGTCTAATGCCACTTGCTGGAACCGAAAACCAGATCCAAAAAAACACAAATTAAAAAAATGTATTTTTTTAATAAAGGATTATCTGCCAATGTTTCGGCTTACATTGTAATAATAATATTATTACAATATATAAAATCTTGATATCACATTATATTATAATTCTCTATTATACTAATTTCAAATATTATTGTATTCTCATGACATTATATTTCTACAGCCCTGAAGATGGCTTACAATGTAAGCCGAAACGTTGGCAGATAATCCTTTATTAAAAAAATACATTTTTTTAATTTGTGTTTTTTTGGATCTACCTCGACCGAACCCCAACTAAAATCATGTTCGAAAACAAGTAAGTGTAGCCTTCGCTTTTTATCTGCGACGAAGAAACTAAAGAACCTCAATTGTTAAGGAAAACGCCCACAATCGACTTATTAGCCTAACCAGGCTAAAAAAAACCTTTCCTCGAATAAAAAATTCATTTGAAAAACCTAACCAAGGAAATACACTTAGAATATTTGGATATATATTTTCACCCCGGCCAAAATCCTGAGAATTTTTTATACGACAATCCTGACGGACTTATATGAATTTAATTAATTTACGCACTAATTCATAATAAAAACTCCAGTCTAATAACCCAATAAAATGAGTCCCTACAGGAATCACGATTAATAAAGACAACTGAGGAAGGCTTTTAGAGATCATACCAGATTACTTCTAGTAATGCTTGCCCATCGAACCTCTAAGATTTCAGAGAAATCTATCAGCGGCCCCTGTGTTTGAGGTAATATTTGTGATACACAAAGCCGATACGGCTGAGAGAATTTGATCTTCACAACTTACGAATCTATTAGAGTAGTTAGTGGACATTCTGTCAAGCAAACATAACTCCTATGTTTCAATTTTCTGAAAATAACATTAAATATATTGTCCACTATTTTAAAATATCACTTAAAACAATTTTTAAATAGTTTCAGCAACTATAACTCATGATTAGATAAGGATTTTGTTGATCATGGACTTACACGATGGAAGAAGTAGTTCGGATTCGGACAATGTGTTGATATAATAACAATAATCTTAAAATGTACATTTTTGAAATTATTCACCGAGGTTTCAGCTGACACTGTAAATCATTATCATTACTATTAACATGACTACTATGGTATAAACAGAAATGAGATATAAAGCAGTCATTATTTTTTTTTTTAATTAATTACACTCTGTTAATGAACATATTGCAATTTGATGACAGAGAAAATAAATACGTAAATACAAGAAAATAAATAAAAATCACTATACAGGGAGAAAGGGCCTATTGACCCCACTTCTAGTAAGTTTAGATATTAAGGCACAGGAGGTTGATAGACCATGTAGTCGGGGAGGATATTAAGGATAGGAGATCGATGACAGGGATTGGGCATATAGATAAGGGTAAAATTAGAGTTTACAATGGAAGAGCATGAAGCGGATGAATTTAAGATCTTGGACAAAAGGAATATTAAAGTCGTGCAGAAGGGTAAAATTGGATACACTGGATTTTGGAAGGCTTAGCAGCATCCCATTTCACTCTGAATTCTGCACCATAGGCCCATATTGGTCGTATTAATGTCTTATAGCGGGTCAATTTGTTTTCTATAGTAAACTGTGAGTGCCTGCTTATGAGTCTGTACATACAACAGTTGAGTTATTGTTATTTTGTTTGCACCACTTTAGTCATGAGTCAAGACGGAATCCAAGGTAACGGACTGAATCAGATTGAGGTATAGGGGTGTTATTATACGTAACAATAACGAATCTTTTCTTAGCAGGAAATTTAGCTGTTCACATTTGGTTTAAATTATTTTATCCCCCATTTCTGCATAACTGCAGAACAGTGTCAAGATAGTTTTGTAAAATATTGGAAGCGGATCACTGGATGGAAGGCTTGCTTTGAATGAAGGATTGCTTTGTCATCTGCAAAGAGGGTTGTCATTAATTAAAATAGATAAAAATTGGCAGGAAAGTATTAAAAAGAAAATGTGAAAACAGACGTAGAAAATAAAAAGACTACATAAATTTGACCACATTTTTGGCATCCCCAATGTATGCTAAGTTTAGTGAAGATCCGATGAATATTTTCAAAAGTCGTGACATAGTAACAAGGCGAATAGTTTGATTTACCTTTGGAAAATTAGCAACAACAGATAAATAAATGATACGAGTAAACTCTCACGCCTATAGTATTTCTTTAATAGTTAAACAAAAAACTTCATCAAAAGGAGAGTTATTTGACCAAAGATATTATTATTAAAAAAGAGGCAGATAATCCTTTATTAAAAAATACATTTTTTTAATTTGTGTTTTTTTGGATCTACCTCGACCGAACCCCAACTAAAATCATCTTAGGATATTATTATTAGATGATTTTAGTTGGGTTTCGGTCAAGGTAGATCCAAAAAAAAAATAAAAATTTAAAAAAATGTTTCGGCTTACATTGCATGCCATCTTCAGGGCTGTAGAAATACAATGTCATGAGAATACAATAATAATTGACAATATTATAATACAGAATTACCATAATGCAATGTGGTATCAAAAGTATGAATGGTGAAAGATATGTAAGAGAATTTAAAAAACATGCAGACAACAATTTAATAAGTTGTCTGCATGTTTAAATAAAAAAAAAAAAAATACACTTTTTTAAAATTTGTATTTTTTTTGGATCTACCTTAACCGAACCCCAACTTTTTAGTTTAGTCATCTAATAAAAACTTCATCTTTCTCTTTTAATTAAAAAGCTATATGTTGAATATGTAAGAGAAGAACAGAGCGAGCATTTCTAGACTTTAATTCTAGGTTCAAATCTCAATCAAGTTGGGATAGAGCTTTCCTATGCGAGCAATTTTTTACTCATCACAGACTCAAAGGAATCTGCTTACTACAGGCTGAAGCGAAAGAAGTGGAACTACAATTTCAAGCAGGAGGAATTATATATTATCTGACTTCTTATGATAACTATTGCACTATATCCACCTTCTAGCTGCAATGAGTATTAAATTTTCAAAGAGACTTCTTGCCCTTCACCAGAGAGTGAAGAGAGACTCTCGCTTTTTATATCATTTTAAAAAATTTGTGATTTGTCAATTTAAATCTTTTAAAATATTATAAGGATATACTGTTTGAATTTTCCAATAATTCCAAAATTTATCTACTATTTGGATTTTGAATATTTGTAATGATTTATCAGATAATATATTTTAAAATATTAAAGTTAAGTTAGAATTTAACTACAATTAATTCTAAACTTTTAATAAGAAAATTATAAATAAATTTGAGAAGCATAACTTTTTAGAATACACACAAATATATAAATGCACTTTGGAATTTAATAATTAGTCTATTTGGAATTTGTTCTTTCATCATAGAAATGCTAGAAGTTGATTAGAGATTAAATAACACTAATTAAGCCCTTGTTTTACTCTTTTATTTATTTTAATAAACAATTCTTAACAAAATTAAAATAAAAAAACACTGCAATGGACATAAGTCCTTCTCTAAATTTCTAAAACAATAAAAGTATATGTAAGATAAACAAAAGCTCCAAAGAATTAATAAAAAAGAGATACAGACTTAAATGATATAATAAAAATAATACATTCAGTACTTACTATAACAAAAAAAAAATCATTTATTCTAATGTCTTAAGAAAATAAGTCAATGATTAAGTATAAATTAAAATAATAAAAACAAAATAACTTTTCTTTTGATATCACAGTTAAATTCTAGAGTGTCTGTTCCTATAATTTAAGGGATTCATCATAAAAATGAATAATAATTTTCTATTCCCTCCCCTTAAAATTTTAGGACATCAGAACAATCAAGAAGGGACTTATGTACAATTTTATTTCACAAAAGTAGTCATTCTGCCAAGATGAATAGTCTTAAGATACATTTAGATTCTAGGGGCAGCAATTATAATTTTTATAGAAGAAACTTACCCAAAAAATGAGTAGTAGGTAACTATAAAGAGAAGGAGAATAAAGCTTTTGTAAGGACTCAGTTTTTTTTTTTTTTTTT
>KZ807027.1:49551-62647 GCA_000696205.2 Oncopeltus fasciatus
AAAAAAAAAAAAAAAAAAATAATTCAGATATTTTGTCTATTTAAAAACATTTATGGCATTAATAATAATAAAATATTTGGCCTCAAAAATGATGAAAACGAAATAACTTATTTTATTTTCTGAGCAAATAGTACAAATTTACATGATGATTAAAAAGTTAATATTTGTTAATAAATTAAGAAGCATCAGAACATCTAGAATGAGGATCACAGAATTTCATATTTCTATAGAAAATATTGAAGGAAGATAAAACGCAAAAAGCTGACAATTAGTTTGTGATTAGGGCTGGTAAGTAGGACCACATCCAGCCTGTCTCTTGGAAGGGTGTGCTACCAGTCCTTCACTCCACGCTTGTTGGTTTTATACAAAAGGTAATTATTAATTTTCAGCTAAGTCTGAATAAATGGTTTTCTATACAGCATGTTATTTGAAATTTTGATGTGCTTTATCTAATATTCTTAAAACTTGGTATTTCACTGCCAGGCATTTAGAATTGGGAAATTTTTCCAATAAATCCAATTTTTTAAAAAATATGCAAATCTCTCTGATAGAAAATGTTATAATCAGAAAGTTATCTTGACAAAATAGGATATAAACACTTCAAGGATCATTTTTAAAGATTTTAGAACATAATTAAACAGAAGATTTAAGGTTAAGTGATGAATGAGTACAAAGCCTGTTTCAAGAAGAACCATGTTTTTTTTTAGTATTAATAGGGAGACAAAGATTACTTTTAAATTTGAAAAAAATTCTAAATGAACTGGACACAGTAATAATTATTATTATTTTCTAAAATAAGTTAAAAAGAATATTGTATTTACCAATAAAATCACTCCAAGTTGTGTTTACCATGTTTTGTTTATAAAAATTACTCATGAATGATAATTGGGGAGTCAGTCTCATTCGAAAAGAATTATAATTATCTCCTAGCTGCTTAATTTCTATTTTTCTCAGGTTTATGGTTAAGTTCCACATACATACAGTGTTTAAAATTAAATGGATGGCATTAAGAATATAAATATCATATGCTGATTTGGCTCAGCAAATATAATAATGAATAAATCTACTTGAATGTTATATGACACTTATTTTGAGTTGAAGACCAATGATAAAATCCTTATTCTGGAGAAATTTGGACCTAGCACTACTTGGTCCCAGATTAAGTCTGTAACATACTGAGAACCAACCACAATAAATGCATAAGTTTATTTCAGTTTAAAGTTTCATACATAATTAAGCTGAATTTAGTCCTCTGCCAGAAGGTAAATCAAATCAAAGCACAGAGGTACCTAACTAATTTCAATAAGTAGTACCTGAGCAGCTGTGTTATCTCTTTTACTCACGACATTTCATTTCACAAGATTTAAACCTGCTGGAGGCTTTTCAATTGGTAAATATTTATGTAATTTAAACTTAAATCTGAGGTAATATATTCTCACTCTTTTTTTGGTGGGAGGGGGGATTTGGAAATAGAAGAAAATGCACCTAAATTCATTGCTATTAATACAATTGAATATTATTTCTAATAACTAGAACTATTAAAATTACATTATTATTACTCCCACTTTATGTCAGGGTTTAGATAGTAGGCATGGTAAGAGACGAAGTTTCAAAAATATTGTACAAATCAATAAAAATGACAAAAGAATATTATTCCATTATATATAATTATTGAAGACAGTGGTTAATATTCTTATATTTACTCAAACAAAACACACATACATAATTACATAATTGCCCCTTTTAAATACTAATTATTAAAATTATTTAAAATTTCTTGGTGATATTTGTAATCCATTGTGGCTTGCATATTTAGTAAAAATAATAATAAGCCTTTTATTTCTTACCTTTAAATAATTTAAATATATATTATTTATGGAAGCTATGACATAAATTCAGAAAGAAATGTGCAAGTTTAAAGTCTAAAATTTGCTTTTCCTGAAAAACAAAAGCTTAGATCGACATTTCATAAGTGCAGAACACACTTTACATTAAACATAATTTCTTCCATTCTAATATTTACAAATCAATTGAAAACAAGTAAATTAATTAAATTAATATTTTTCTACTAATTACAAAATTTTTATTTTTTAATTTGACATTAAATGAATACTACTAGTACAGATCATTCAGTCTTATTTTTTACAGTAATGAATAGAATAATCAGTCTCAAATTGGAGAAAACTCATACTAGCTTGAGTTGGATTTGTCCTGTATCAATGCTTCTGCTTTATAAACCTTCCAGCAGATAAGGTAGTCCCGAGCAAGCTTGAAGAGAGGGTAGTGATTAGCAAAAAGCAGCAGAGATATTGACATAACTTTGTACCATTCGGATGTGCGCATGAGGATAATGAGCTGAAGAATGACCAAGGAGAGTTGTAGACTTGCTAAAGAGCACAGGATAAGTGATGGGTTGCAGAATATAGACTAAAATCACAAATTATAAAATCAAAAGAATATGGCAACAAGAAACTTGTCAGGCAATAGTTTAAAATACTTGTTAATTGAATATGTTTTCTAGCACCAAAAATGATAGAAATGAAAATGATGTCAATAAGGTTAGGCTTTTAACAAATTTCCCTTGAGAAATCTAAATCTAATTATTATTGTTGGAGCCATGACACAAATTTGGAAAATTGTGTTTAATTTTTACCAATTCTACATAGGAGAATATAGTCATACGAAATTAAATTAAAATGATAGTCTGCATCAGTACTCTATCATCCACATTTTTAAAAATTGTAATTTTAAATTAAGAAGTTGAGCTCATTTTTTAACTGTTGAATTAGTTTATTTATGGCTCTGGAAATCTGTTGAGGGAAAAGAAAAATTTAAAAAAAAGACCAATCTAAACAATTCATATATGGGTTATTATTAGTGATATTGAAAAAATTCATAGAAAATTATATTATTAATTTTTTTTTCTGGCTCCATTCGCATTTCTTGTAGAAAAGTTAACGTGGGATTACATACCACAATTAAGTTCATTATTTAAAAATAAATTATCTATCTTAGGTTCTGATGCACCCTGATGACAAGAAACCCCTAAAATCCGAGGCTGATTCATTTATATATATCTTCATATCTTTTCATATCTATACAAATTTATTCATTATTTCTTAAAATATTTTAAAGTTCATTCCACATAATTTATTGTAAGACCATTTCAAATAGTTATACAAATTATAACAATACATAAAGCAGAAGATTAACTTACATAGAACCTGACATGGTTCGTATTTCCAGGTTCTGCAGCATTAGATATTCCTTCAGCCTTATAAATTTCCTTACAGTACTTAACAAGAGCTCCTTGCTGCCACAATGTTGAGTCAGCCCACCTGGAAGATAAAATTAATACAATATTCTCAGGCATATAATTAATGAGGCCAGAGGTTCCTTTATTTTCCATTAACAAATAAAAGATTAGGTCAAAAATTGTTATTTTATTGAACAATTAACATGTATCAGCTACTCAATTACATGTTACTTAATAATAATAAAAATGAAACAATAAATATAAAACTTAAATAAAATGTAAAACTCAAACAACAGTGAAAATATCAGTCAGCATACAAAGGAGGAAAAATAAAAGAATGTACTTTAAAAAAAAAATTAGAATAAAAGAAAAATAGAAGAATATTTTCAATTTTCAGAGAATCACTCTTTGTCAGGAAGAAACTGAGGGCTTAGATGAGAAGTACTACATCAAGAGGAAAATTACGGTTTTTCTATTTTTCTTCCTGCTGGCACCAGAGTGTGAAGTGTTATTAAGAAGTAGATACACGGAGACTGCTTCATCCTGAGTTGTGAATCTCAAGTTGTTCAATGAACTGGGAAGTTGTTCAATACCTTGAACTTAGAAAATGCCAACTTCATAATTTCTGGGAACATACCTGACTAAGGTGATAAGGGAGGAGTGCGGTTTAGAACAGGATACTTTCAGATTTTAAAGTGTCGTACACATTGTACATTTCCCTACATATGTAGAAAGCAGGACAAAAATTGTACTGGAACAAATATGTGTAGCATTGTGTGTGCATATTATTGAGGATTGGACTAGTTATATTAAGGGGTTGTTGACATTGGAGATCATGTTGCCAGTTTTATTATTGGACCAGGATAAGGCAATTACATTGTTGTGATGGGGGTTCGTAAGTTCATTGACATAATGCTTTTTTCTGTTTAGTTTATCATTAAGGGTTGAGTTTTTCCTTGTACATAATACCAGGTTTCTGTGGCAATAAAGAGCTAGTGGGATAATTCCAGAGTCTATTTATTGTGTGTTTTATTTTTGTAAATTCTATTATTTTGTTTATTCCCCAGTACTTAGGTAAAGGTATTTATATAGCTACACACACAAACACACAGTGAAGCCATAGAATTCATTAAAATCTAAATAATGGTAATAGGGGAGAAGGATATACTCAAAGTCAAAATTGGAAACATCTGTAAGAAAAAATCAACACAGCTCCTATGATAACAAATGCCAGACAGGCAACCCCAAAAATGAACTGATAAGAGCCAACCAATGGGATCAAGATCCAGTCCCAGGCAGGTATAAAAGCCACTTGGACACAGGTCTAAAGTAACTACAGAGTCACTCTCATTCTACATTAAGCCCTGAAGAAACCATCACACGGTGTACAAAAGCTTGGCAAAAATTTACTTTTTAACATGGTCAAGCCTGGAAGAAGTAATTATGAATTTTTTGGAAACCCTGGCAGCCTAAGTGAACAAAATTTAAGGATCATAAAATAAAAATCCAACCATCCGACAACGAAAATTGTAAAGGGATGAGGAGGATAGGGACTCAGAGTGAAGCATCAGACGAAATAAATTTCAGGTGATCAGAGAGTCTAGTCCCATACAACTAAATAGACAATGCTAAAGTAGGAAGGCAAGGAGGCAGCACTCTGCTTTCACTCTCCCTATTTCTCTCTCCACTCCTCTGTAAGCTCATTCCTCAAATATACATATAATCAAAAACAAAAATCTTATACTTAATCTAATATCTAGGCTTCAATTCACTTATACAATAAAAAAAATTCATAGATCCATTTAACTTGGACTAATGAACAATTTTAGATCTTAGCTGCAGAAGGCAAGAGCTCTTTGAGTAGCTAGGGAGTGAACAAACTTCTCATTTTGATTACCATCAATAATAAATAAACTATTACTCCCCAGTCCAAAGGCCTACCCCTCACTCACTCATCATCATAGTTTGGTAAATATTTTATCTAAGATCTCATTACACTCATTCTCATGCATACTAAATCAGCAACATCACATAAAAAGTGCGCACATATAAACTTACACTTGAGAAGGAAGGTGGGATGCCCGACCTTCGACTTTTGCCCATTTTCCAAGATGCAGTGCAGCTTGATGAAGGGTGTCACAATAGCTGGAAAGAAGGGGAGAAGATCAAAGGATTTTAATCAATTTCCATTTTGTAAAAAAGGGCATTGAATGATGTGGATTAAAAAATCCAGTAAATCCTAAATAATTCTATAGCATCTAAGGATATTACCTTCTTTCAAGATCAAAAATATTCAATAAGTCAAGTAAGTCAGGTTTTCATATATAAGTTTCGTGATTTAGTAAGAAAAGCATAATTTTAAGGTTTGAAATGCATTTTAAGGTTTTTTCCTTCAGTTTGTCTAAAAGGTAACAATAATATTAATAATTTATAATTTTATCAGTTTGTAAGTAATGCACAAACAAAATTCCTTCCACACCACCCCAAAAAACTGATGCTAACACCTTTATGGCCGATTTCGGGACACAACTGCTTTCAGAGCCTAAGAACCAGGTTCACATCTCCCTTTGGCCTCTTGTTTTGAATCAGGATCATAGTGATAGACCCATGCTTCATCTATAGTGATGAATTGATGCACAAAATTCACTTCATCCTTTCGATTCCTTTTTGGCAAAAATAAAATTTATTCACTGTATGATAATTGATTTTATCCATAGTAAAAAAATACTGTGACAGTATTTTTTTATACTAAATGGCGTGTAAGCAAATAATAAATTTGCAGATTGAAATGAAACTTCACATATGTTCATATGAAGAGTGTATGAACATAAATAAAATTTTAGACTAGTAGCAATGCCCTCTCTTATTGAACTGCAAAACTTATTGGACAACTAGGTATAGTTAATTGCCTAATCACTTTGAATTTTAATGAACTTAATGAATTAATCAAAAAATGTTTCAAAATAACATGAAATGGCTTTACTTGCAGATTTGACAGCAAAATCAAATACATTACTTCAAGTGATGATTTTTTAAACTCAACTTCATCACTTGAAGGGAAGTATTAGTCCATATGTTAAAGGTTTATTCTGAATGCAACTGAGCAGAAATTTCAATATTCAACATATACTTATAGAAACCTCTCTGCATACATATAAAAAATACACTTTAAATATTATATACATACAATATACATAAGAAACAGAATTCTGTTTATATATATATATAAGTTGTTCAATGAACTGGGAAGTTGTTCAATACCTTGAACTTAGAAAATGCCAACTTCATAATTNTATACATATATAAATATATATCTAAAGCAGCTAAGAGCACTAAGTACAAATGCACCATAGTACCTTGCCCTATAGAGATAAGTAAGACTAAGTTAATACCACTATATACTTACTTGACAGGATAACAGTGGACAAAGTACATAGTTAAACAACCGAGCCAGATGAACGCAAGATGTTGGGTTGCCCAATATACATCATAGTAAAGGTAATTCTACAAAGCAAAAATAAATAAAACTAATTTAGGAAAAATATTCCCTATTTATGTATTTTTTTAATTAAACTAATAAGAAATTGTAGTTAAAACAAAAATATGTTGTTTAATGCCCAAAGTTTTGACACTTGCATTGATAATATAGGTAATAAGTCATTAATCATCAATTTGCCAGACAGGCTACTGGGTAGCCTAACAATTTTTGAAAACTAGAGGCTTAGTGGCACTAATCCAACAAAATTGTGTACAATCCATTACAGAGGCAACTTTCATTTTATTTTATTTTTTTTAAATATTTTTAATTTGTTGGAGTCTGTAGGAGTCAAAGCAAATATAAGAGTGATGTGTTTGCTATTTTATTTGGTTCATAACTAACCTACTGGAGTAAAATAATTAAAATTGTAAGCTGAAAAGTACTAAACTTATTTTCATGAAATTATAAATGAAGATAGTGCTAGTCCTTATAATGCACTTAATAGTATATTAACCGGATCAGAGGACACTAAGTTAATAAATAAAGTAATTCTTAAAACAACTATAATTTTGATTTTGCTACAAAAACTGACCATCTTTTTACAAAATAAAAATTTTGTTCTCATAGTATACGAGGTGTGGCTATTAAATAACGAGACTGATGATGCTACAGAAGAAATAGTTCTGTTTGAGAGTAGCAGGCTTTTTTTTCTTTTTTTTTTAATAAGTTTTGCATAAAATAGATTCAATGGGGAGAAATAAGTTTTATGAAAGATAAATTATCTTAAATTTAATTAAATATTAAATTTTATTCACAGCAACAACCAGATGCATGCACTAATTCCGAACGACCAACAGCTGTGCAGTATAAAGCCTTCTCTTTTGATTGCAGTGCCTTCTGGGTTTGTCAAGAAATCAATCTGGCCTAACCTTCGTTTATGTAAGAGGTGTTTGTTTTGTTTTGCCGAAAACATGATAAGTGTAATAGTAGAGCTAAATAGTGGAGTAATTTCACATCAAAATAGGTAAAACCCATACTGAAACTTATCGTTTATTAAAAGAAGTTTATAGCGATGAATTTATATCATGTGTGAGAGTCTTTGAGTGGTTCAAGCATTTACAAGATGGCTGAGAAGGCGTTAGAGGCCGCTGGGGTTGCCCTTCCGCATCCAAAATGGATGAAAATATCATGATCGGTCATTCGGTTCAAACTGACCATATGTTAACAATTCGTGAGATTGTTGAAACTGTTTGAATTAAAAAAGGCAAATACAAGCAAAAAGTGTGTGCAAAAGAGTTGCCTAAAATTCTCACAATCGAACATAAAAAAGTGTGTACTGACACTTTGGATGTCACTACAAACGACCCGAACTTCTTGGAAAGAGTCATGACAAATGACAAATCTTGGTTTTTCACTTACAATCCCAAAACAAAACATCAATACATGCATTGGAAAGGTCCAATCTCACCGGTGTCATTGGACACCTTCTCTCCTCATGTTATTGACATTGAATGTCATTTTTAATTTCATTGTAAGCATATTACAAAATGTTTTTTTTATTTAACAGAATTTAATAAATAAATAAAAGTTAAAAAAAAAAAAAGGAGTTAATAATAATTCACTATTGCATTCTTTATAATTTCTGGATCCAGATTTCTACAACTTCTTGTTGTCTCTTCATCAAACATCAATGTTTTCGGTGCATTGATGCCTGATAATTACTCAAACAGGGGTCAAAGAGGGAGTGAGTCCTATGGATGGTTAATGTTCCTGGAAGTTGGTAGGATCTAAATCCAGTAAATTATGAACTCCCAATGAAGTCTGGCTCCACCTCCTAGTATGTTGGTTAATAAGACTCACACAGGTGAGAAATAGCGATATTACTAGCTTTAACTGCTAGTTGACCGATAAATTCAGATTCAATTGAAAAATAAATAAATAATTCTTCACAAATATTTAATTAACTTCTATTATTGCAGGAGCTCGATTTCTGTGAATGTTCCTTATTTATACAAAGAAAGACATTTGCAATCAAGTTTTGTTTAAATATTGGAGGAAATTTATTTTTCGGATTAATTTCTTCATTCATAAAATTTTAATATACATTTTTGGCTAGCAACAGGTATAAAATATAATTTTCTAATATTTATTTTTTATACCCTTTTTTAAAAATAAAATGCCTCTCCTCCTAAAATAAAGAAACCAAATTTCCTATTTGAGCTTCTTTTTGGAAACAGTTGAATGTACTCATTGAATGAAATGGAATGAGGGAGGAGATAAGAGGAAGACCAAAATTCTCTACTAATAATCTCCACAGTCAAAAACTCTATATTTTAAAATTGAGTAATTGTCTATTTTCACTATAAATGATTAAATTTATACTAAAAGATGAAAGGACAATAAAGAAAATAGTTAATGATGCCGATACTGGCACTAGTAAATGGCAGGGGGAAGGGTTAGTATTCAACCCTCTTGAAAACTTAAATAGCTTCTTATCAAGAAAATCTTACTTAATGTCTTGAATAGGGTAGAAAGCTAACCCCTCTCTCTACCGTGAACTAATGCCTGTATCCGCAACTTTCCTTTATTGTCCTTTTTCATTTTTAAGATAAAATTAGTCATTTACAATAGATTAAGACTATTTTTAATGAAAATTAGGAAATCAGCTTAGTGTATAATTTTCGAGAGTAACAGGTTTTTTTTTTCTTTTTTTTTATAAGTTTTGCATAAATTGAAAATAGATTCAAAGGGGAGAAATAAGTTTTACGGAGATAAAATATCTTAAAATTAATTATATATTAAATTTTATTCACAGCAACAGCCAACTGAGTTCATCACTACTAATTGATAAGTATTGAAAGTAAATACAACTGTTGAAAAAGTAAATAAATACGAACCAATAATGATTTCAATCATTTTCAGTTGAACTAAATATAAATTTGTGAAATTAAAAAATCCATTTTTTTTTCTTTGTGTGTAAACTGAACTGTAATAACTAAAGATCAGAATTTCTCAACTATTAACCTTAAATCTTGAATTTAAGCCCAGCATCACCTTATTATCACATGCTGTCTAGAATTAAAAAGTAGAGCTGGACTGTATTTATCAAGATCATTCTCTTTCAATAAATAATAAGTATATTGTAGCCTCTTGATCTAAAAGAAAAAAAAATTGTTTAAGTGAATTTTAATTTTTTGTTTTTGAATTTTTAAATAGGAATCTACTATTAACAGCATTAGCAATAAGAATATAAAATAATATTAAGATCTAGATTAGCTGATGAAAAAATCCTGAATTAGAATAAGGTAAGAGGAATACCTGAGCAAAGCAGCAAGGTATGAACCCAGCATAATAAGCATTCAACATCGAACTGAAAAGGATCTGCTTCATTCTATTGTTGAAGTCATTTCTTAAATTATCAACTTCATCCCGGATTGTGCTGGGGCTCATGGAACAGCTGTGCAATGGTCTCCCTAGTGAAAAAAAAAATAACACACACACACACACACACACACATATATACATGAGCCCGGTNAATATATATAAACATATATATATATATATATATATATATATATATATATGCGTTTGTATGGTAAAATAATATGGCAGAATATATTTTTTCCTTTTCATGGCTGAAAATACACACAAACAATTTTTTTTTTACAATTTTGACATGTATCAATAATCTATTTTGCAACATTCAACCTTTCTTATTTATATAAGTGAAAAAGATTAAATGTTACAATATTGATTATTAATTTTATAATTACTAATTCAGTATTAAATAGAAAAAAAAATATTTGAGTATATTTTCAGCCCTGAAGAAGAGAAAATATATTCTAGAAATATTAATTTAGGCTAAAGTAGTTGTACAAAATTATTTTACTATTAGTCATATAGTATAAATATATAAGGATATCAATTATCAATCAATGGATACCATTAAGAAGAATGGTGACTATGTTGAAAAATAGCTTAGATATGTACTAATGTAAACAGGTAATTTTTATGTTCAAATAAAGATTTAGCCCACTTACTTTTTGGACATCCCTCATAAATTTAAAAAAAAAATGCATACACTCATTATTACTTGAGGAATTTTTAAGAGGATATTAGCCCCAATTTCCATGAGAATATTAGCCCAGCCCAACCCAAAATTAAGACTTAAACTATAGTAGAAACAGAAAAGAGAGTAGTCACATTATTGAATGAAATAATCTCAAATACTCAAAATTTTATGGATACTCATTAAATGAAAATTATTATTCAAAAGATTTTGTTTTCCTGCATTCAATATTACCAGTTATTGAGTCATCTAACTTGACAAATTTGATGACTCCATTATCTGAACTAACACATCTAGGAAGTCATTTAATCTGAAAACAGATTATGTATGAAAAGCTGATTACGCTAACTAATAGAAAGAGAGGTATAACCAAAGGTTTTTATTTATTTTAATGGAGTCATAGATTTTGAAATATCACAGTCAATCTGAATAGCAAAGTGTTGCAGGTTATTTAATCTAAAATATTTTTTATATTTACAAAATTCAAAGATATTTTATTACCTAATATATTCTTTTCAAAGTCTTCTGGAGAAGAAGAAGTAGTGAATGACACATCAAAAAAAGGGCCTATATTGAAACCAAACAGTATAAAATAAACTGAAATCCTGAAAACAATAATATATTAATAAAGTCTCAAGATTGAAATAATAAAATATATTTTGATTATATTCTGAAGGGAACTCACGGATAGCAAAGATAAAAAATATTGACAAGTGGTTGAGTGCGCATCACATGAAATGTAGACCACAGCAGACACATTAGAAGAGCTCCAAACAGGAACAGCCTAGAATTTATGACGCAAAGCTGAATATTCACTTAAGAGCTTTAAGAAATCACAATAGGTAATGAATTTGATTAATTGCATACAAAACTCATACATGCATGCACACACACACACATGCACACAAACTCACACAAGCCTATAAAGTGTCACATGATATACTGTTCAAATTGTGGGAGGAAGCAGATATATTTTGAGAATACATGTGACCAACAATATGGATAGTTTGGCTCTCAATGGTATGGGATGAAAACTGAATGTATTAATTGAATGGTGTTCTCAGAAAAATCCAAATAACTTTTTAAGTCTCCATTAAAAAAAAAAAAAGGATTTATATGGAGATATGGATTATATCTGCTAAATAAAAATGAGGTACAGGTAGGAGGTATAGGTTAAAAATATCCCAGGTTTAAAAAAAAAAACTTATTCATTAATTAAGCTGTAACATGGTGCAAAGCTAAAGTTCACTAGCCAATTAAGTATGTCAGAAAGTAAGAATTAAAAATAACTAAAAGGAAAGTTTATACTTAATTATAAGTAATTACAATTAAACATAATTGTACCTAAATAAATATAAATAATTATTTTTCTTATTTTAAAATAGCTAATTGCCAAAACTACTTTCAAAAACTGCTCACATAAAACTGTACTGATTCTCATTTTGCACAATTCAACTGAGTGAGAGCAAAGTAAGTGAAAAATCCACAGTTCTTTAGCGGTATTAGGAGCTACCTTGGTTTTTGTGATATTTTTCCCTTTAAGGATGTAGAATTTTCTTTTTCTAATTGAATATTAATGTTCAAGAAATCTGCAAATGTTTTGTAGTAAGGTATGAAGGTTTATTTCTAACACTGAGCACCAGAATATGGTTTTTCATTATGGCTTTGCCAACAGAAAAGATGGAGAAGAATGAGGCAGTTCAGGAACATATTCAAAGGTAGTTGCCTATTATACAACAATTTCAAAGGAGTACAATTATTCTAAGGAAACTGAGACTTAGCACCAACAAAGACAAGAGGGGATGCGTAACAGAACATGAAGAAAGGTGCCACAACAGGTGAAATTTTTTTAGATCCAACCCACCTCAACTTGTATGAATACAGCAGAGTACCTAAAAAATGTTTTATTCTTCGTTGCTTTATTCCTATCTATTAATGCCTAGGCATAATAAATAATTTATTAGCAAGACTCCATGATTGTTTTAGATATTTTTAACATTTTAACCATGTATTACTCTTACTAGACAGAGACAGGCAATCAAGAATATAATTTTGTAACTGGTTAATAAATAAACATGGTTGATGATTAGTTGGCCGTCTCGAATATCGTGTGAGAATGGTCGGGGTTTCGGCCAGGAAGAAAGAAAAAATATACACCACAATTTGGAGTAATATTTTTATTTATGCCAACGTTTCGGCTTAGCTAGTAAGCCATCATCAGGGCTAAAAAGACAATACACACAAATAACAGTAATGCATAAAAATTGAAATATCTGTACAACAAGAAAAAAGG
>KZ807027.1:64876-75689 GCA_000696205.2 Oncopeltus fasciatus
CCCTTTGAAGGGATTACCTGGTTAATTCCTTTCACCCGGCCCATAAAATTCTTGTTCTTTGAATTTTACCGACTTACCCCACTCCTCCCTGTGACTGTGGTTTCACTTTTCAGTTGTTTCTGCAGTCTACAATGTGAACAGACACCGCCCTGGGGAGATTTCTCCACCCAACACCATTGGTACATATCATTTTGTAATATGTTTTATTCCTAACTATAGTTAATATTCTTACATATCCTTTTTCTTTTTGTACAGATATTTCAATTTTTATGCATTATTGTTATGTGTGTGTATTGTCTTTTTAGCCCTGATGATGGCTTACTAGCTAAGCCGAAACGTTGGCATAAATAAAAATATTACTCCAAATTGTGGTGTATATTTTTTCTTTCTTCCTGGCCGAAACCCCGACCATTCTCACACGTTAATAAATAAAGTGGAAGACGAACCACAGTTTTTAAGAAAACTTTTGTGGACATCTTTAGCTACTTTTACTACGTTTCAATTTGAAATCATTAATTTAAAAGGAAATGTAATTAATAAAACTCAAGGAATCTTTTTGGGCTTATTGGAATCCTAGATGATTCACTAGTAATGCCATCAGTATTGATTCAAAAGGAAAAGCCACTTGTTTATAAAATTTACAAAAATCATTGCATTCTAGTTCTGTTGTTTGTTGTGTATATTAAACTGGAAAATATTGATAATAATAATTATCATTAATTAATAATAATATGAGGAAGGTAAATAAAAATATGTCTTCCTGCATAATTTTTTTATCATCATGCACGCATACACACATTTTTCTAGTCTTATCTGCTTGACATGTGTGCATAGATGTACACACGCTCACTCGTGTGCGCTTGTGTATGTGTGTGTGTGTGTGTTTTTGTGGATGCTTGTAATTTAAGTGACAATCTTTCTTTTTTTTTGTCAAGCAGGTAGGATTAGAGAAAAATATAGAACAATTCTTAATTCAAATAGAAACCTTCGCAATTATATCTCAAAAAATATTAGGAGAAAATTTGTTTTTTTGTTTAATGTACTATGATGATTTTCAATTAATTAAACATTAAGTCACCACAGACTTAGTTATTCATAATCACTTCAATAATTGGAAATATAAAGTCCCACCAAAGACATTCTTATTTAAAGGATTGGGAATTAGTGAAACTTATAGTAATGATACCTTATCAACTGTTCAAGGAGTGTCCACAAAGGAGAAGGAGCCCATATGATCACCATGTAACTCAGCACACTATACACCAATCTTCTAACTAATATAGTCATTATAAATCCTACTAGATAAGGGTCAATGAGGTAAAAATTCTGAAACATGAAAAAAAAATTGTTTTGAGCTCATTTAAAATGCACAATCCAATATATTCAATGAATTTTATGAAGTATACTGTCTATAATAGCTAAGTTTCTAGCAAAAATGACCATGCAATATAAGTTATAAGAGGCTCACAAAATTATGATCACTATCATAGTCAATTGTGACAATTGCTAAATAATGAAGAAATTTAGAAAATATTTAAAAACCTACCATCTTTATGTTAAGATTTGAAACTTTGTATTAGATTCCTCTCCCAATAGTAATATAAAATATGCATGAATATTACTTAACAACATGCATTGTTGGGTACCACTAAATAAATGTTAATTCAAGTGATAGAGGCCTAATGTCTCTAGAATTTCACCAATAGACATCCATGATCTATTAAGTATTCAAACAAATGTCAATGAATGATGCTAACTGTTTACCATCAAGATCTAGAAAACAAGTTACCCTACATAATTTTTTAGTTAAATTAGATGTCTATTGTTATTAAAAATGATTTGTTTAAGAACTTGATAGGTGATTACTTTTTATAAAGCACTTTACTATCACAAAGCTTACCACTACTTTGGATTAATTAATCCCAATATAACACAAATATTACAGGAGAATTACAACAATGAAAAAGTTTCTGGACATTCACTGCATTTAAATCAAATTGATTGCAAGGATACCATTGTTTGAGAAGTATGGGAATGAGGTAACCACCAGACTGAGCGGTAGAGATGCAGAAACTGCAAAAAAACTCCACTTCCAGTATAAATGAACATGATGAACTCAAATGCAATATTGCTGTCATGAGGAAGGGCAGGCATAGGCATGTGTTTTGGAGAGACAGTCTTCACTCCATTCTCAGCGGTGCTTCTGAAATCATATATAAATACATATTATCAATATAAACTATTTAGATAAAAATTTATAATTGCACAACAAATTTTTAAAATCTAAACTATTTGATTTAAAAATTCTATAATTATATGTCATTAATAAATTAATACAAATAGTTTATTTTATATTTTTTCTTTGTCTCAAATAACATAGTTTCTCTCATGTTCTCATTATTTAAGAAGAACTGGGGACTGCTGTAACAGTTTAGGATGATTGAACCCAGTAGAAAATATAATAAAGGTTCTAATAAGATTAGATTCCATACACCCTACAAATGGCTGATCTGTAGAAGTCCAGAAGGTTTTAAAAGGGCCCCATTTTCTCACTATGCTCAAAAGTTTAATAGTAACATAGATTTTTGTTTAAAAATTAAAGCAGGAGAGAAGAACACTGGGGTCAAGTAGATCTACTTCTTTATTGGTGATCATCATCTAGGTATTGACAGATTATCCTGCTATTATAAGATAGCTTGATTTCTACGAAGAAATGTTCTTCTTAAGCTATATGAGAGCAGCATACAATCAGAAATTCTACTAACTCCTTGCTCTAATACAAAATAAAACAGCACCTACCTTCTTCATGACAATTCATTTTAAGTAAAAACCAGGAGGAGCATGAACAGAATCATAAGGAGAGTTTGTTGACCGTAGATATTATTCTAAGATGATTTTAGCTGGGGTTCGGTAAAGGTAGATAAAAAAAAAAACAAATTAAAAAAAATGTATTTTTTAATAAAGGATTATCTGCCAACGTTTCGGCTTACATTGTAAGCCATCTTCAGGGCTATCATTAAGATGGCTTACAATGTAAGCCGAAATGTTGGCAGATAATCCTTTATTAAAAAATACATTTTTTTTTTTTAATTTGTGTTTTTAGGATCTACCTTGACCGAACCCCAACTAAAATCATCTTAGAACAGAATCATACATTTGTTTTTTTAATGAAATACAAAGAGTATGACCTATAAGGTGGAATATCTATTGATTTCAGTGTAAGTAAGCATTTTACTCATTTCTATTTACAAGGAAAGAAAAAGAAGCAGTGAATTAAGAGAAAAGCAAAACAAAATATTAAACATTTTACTATAGAATAACTTTTTATTTTAGAAACCATATACTTCAATTTTTTAATGATAAAATTAAATAAATCTATATAAATAGGAATGGAAACCTAAATCTCAGGAAGATATAATAAGGTGAGAATATCAGCTTATTTTATGCTGGTAGCAGGCTGATAATAAATGGTTGGAGGTTGGTTGGCTGTTGAATATTATGCTGTAGAAATTAGTCAGGGTTTTGGCCAGAAACATGGCCAAAACCCTCTCTAATTTTTCCAGTTGTTAGTGAATGTATTTAGAAAATCAAATAGCCTTCTTATAACATAAAAAGTAAATCAAATAAACAATCCTGGTATTATAGAAAACTAAAAAAAAGCCAAGAAAATTGGATAGGTGAAACACAGTAAATTTGTGGTAAGAATAAAGCTTAATGCTTAATAAAGAAATAAGTTTTCTACTAACTTGGGTTTAGCATCTTCAGAGCTAAGAACAGTATGTTGTTTTGCCCCAGATCGGTTTATATTCCTTCTCCCACCGGCCATAATTAAAATAAAAATATAATCTTTTCTTATTAGTTTCAAATTATCATAGAAAAGTTCGGTGAAGAAGAAGGAATAAGGGCTTTAGGAAAGTCTCGAACCTTTATATGAACATAAAAATCAACTCTCATGAATACTTCAATAGACACCATTCAGAGAAACACCAGTTACATAGTGTGAAAGGGAAGTTAAAGTGATGTATAAATGATTGAGAGAAATTCTACTCTATAAGTAGTCGAAAGATGACAAGTCTGCTATCATTATCACTTCGAAGGGATCATGTTCGATTAGTGAGAATCGATAGATAATCGTAAATTGCTATAATATCATGTAATGCTATTTATTAGCTTTATTTTGATTAATTTGATTTTGAAATTTTCTGGATAATGAGTCTTATAAGAAACAGTAATATAGGGCTGAATGTTTTATTTGAGAGAAACAGATAAAATAATTGAATCTTTTTAACTAAATTAATCTAGATTCTATTTAGTCAGTTTAGATGTTAAAAATTAAATAAGTTATTTTTTGAAGGATATTTAAATAAATAGATTTAAATAGTAAGCTTAAATTGAAAAAATTCTATTGGCAGAATAACCTTACTTATTCAGAAATTCCTGACAGCATTGTTTCATTTGACAGGTGACTGGATGGCTAACGGAGAATATCCATTAGTTCCAAATTCATATATTTAAGTTGGTTTGTTTTCTTTAATTTTCACAGATATCTTTACTTTTTTAATCATAACTTATTTTTTCAATGATTAATATTTCTCTAAAGAACTCAAGTGTTGTATTTTCTAACTGATTAGGATTTTAGTAAAAACAACTCATTTGTTTTATGCTTTAAGGGAGCTTATTTACAGGACGTATCAATCTTAAGCTGCAATGGATAATTTACCTTCAAACCTCAATGGTGATGGAGAAATGAACAATTTTGTTGTAAGTAGTGTATTTAATTGATTTTTGTAATCTTAATTTTTTATTTTATAATTAATGTTTCTGGTTATCAACTGCAGGTTTTATTTATATCATACTTTTGATTTGAGTTTTAACCTTTTTTTTCTGATTTATTGTTTTAAATGCTTCATTTAATTACTTTTATTATGCTACTTCATTTTTTAATTCATAATCACATTTTAATCTAATTTTTTTAATATCTAGTTTAAAGAATGTGTTATTTATAGCTGTGTTATCATTTATTCAGGATGTATCCAGAATGAATCCCATGTGGCCTTACCCACACCCCATTGAAAGGTTTCCTCAATTCCGGGATTACTTTCATGACGTAAGAAAGAATTGGCCTTACAAAGTCTGCACTATGATAGTATGGGACACCACTCGCACTCGTTAATTAAAGCACTTGTGGTGTTAATAGTTACAGTTTTAGATTTGTGCCAAGGGATTATTGGAAATAAGTGGCATATTTTATTTATTCGTTCCATTTAACTTTAGATTATAGACATTTGTGTTTGTAGCTCACACTCTCTTGAACCCACATTGCTTCAGTAATTAACAGTATTATGGTTCCACAAGGATTATCTAAAAAAAAATATTATTTTTTAATTTAGCCGTCATAACATATTATTTGTAGGATGGTGTTTCTTTTTAATGAGTTTAGCCAAGTTTACAAACAATGGATACCCGAGTGGAGCTTGTATGTTGGAGGTGTCACTTATGTGTCTTTTCTTGACTGCACTGATTTGGGAAGAGTTGTCTGCATTTATGCAATTTTGGGACTTGGAAAGCTTGGGTTTTCTGTACCTAATTTTTTTTATACTGTTTTTATGTGGAAATCGTGTTTTTGTAATTATGTTTTACTGAAATATATCTTCCTCAACAAATAATCTTTATATCCCGCATCATGAAATTAGCATATTTTTATTGTATCCTGTCTGATTCCAAAAGTTAGAGTCTATTAGCCCTGTGCACATTTTCTTAATAAGTATTATAACTGATTTGAATTTTGGAAACTACCACGCCTTTCTATTAACACTTCTAGAATATAAATTTTAACTATTAAGTTGCCAATTAGATTAAAAATTTTAAAAAATGGACTACACTCATATTTAGATGCTATAAAATTTTATTCCTGATGTTTATGAAGTTATTGGAAGTAATTTTGTTTAACATTGATAGTGACCTTCAGTGTGGAGCATGATTAAATTGTGAATTTATTGCATCTCTGACAAAAGTGTGTACTAACATCTGCATGAGGTTTTTTTTTTTTTTTTTTTTTTTTTCTTCCTCTTAGGACTATATTTGAGAATATAAAATGAAAATCTTGAGAATCAAATTCAGTACTCTCACTCAAATTATAAGTACTTTTTTCAAAGGTACTACTGGAGTTTTATCTTTGAAGGTTCATTTTACTTTTCTACTTTCTTATTATATTTTTTATCTCCGAGTGAATTATAAAGTATTTCGGAGTACTTTTTACAGGCCTTTTAATAAGAATTTTGATCCAATCAATCCATTGTTGGGCACTGTTATTCAGTTTTTTCTTAAATTCTTTCTAAGGTTAATAATTACCTATATTAGTTATGGGTATTCACTATAATTTTAAGACATTATTTGAAAAATGAAATGAAAACTCCTAAAGTAGCAATTTGAACCCAAAAATGCATTTTCTCTCTTTAATGAAACCAATGGTTTTTAAAAAGCCAAAAACTTTGAGCCCCACAGTTCAAGCCCGTCTGAGGAATTTTATTTTTTCTTATGCTCTCTTCAAATTATTTAGTGGTCATTCATGAGTAAGGCCATATATTTCTCTTGGGAGAAAATTTTAGTCAATATTTGGATCAAACAGATTATCTGATTAAGTGGCTTGTAATAAGTCTACTTAAAATACTTGTTAACTCACAGTGGTAGAACTAAATGCATTAGTAAGAAAGTAGAATTGGTCCTTGTTAGGTATAATCTCTGTTATCATGTTAAGGCTCAAGTTAGATTTACTGAGTTCAATCCTTGACTGAAAGAGTTGTTCTTTTATTTCTTGTATGCCATCTTAAAATGATTTAAGTGCGACAAAGGTCATTTCTATGTATCCCTTTAGTGAGAATTAAAATTAAAAAAAAAAAAAAAATTCTTTCTTTATTAGTTAATTATTGGGAGTTTGTGCTCAGAAAACCTCCCAGTTTTCAATTTTTTTTCACCAACCTCCTGGAATGAAATAGAAATTTGAACCATCTAATCAAGTCTAATTCAAGATTTCAAGAAAGGTTTTTTGTCACATTGTTACTGATTGTATTGAAAGGAGTCCTGTTAAATTTTCCTCTTGTTAAAATTTACTAAATGCTCTATGACACTATGATAATTAACGAACAATGTTAGTTTATCATTTTGGTTGTTTCTCTCTCACTCTCTTCCTCCCTTTCCTATCTGAGAAGCTGGGGGAGCTTCTCTCCTTGTTTATTTCTTTGCTGTCTATGTGCCCCCTCCAACTGGCCCTTTTTTTTTAATGTGGTTAAGCTAGTATTCATTTTCTTTTTTTCTTCTTTTTAGTTTTTTCAATTTCTGTGACTTTTTAAAAATTACTTACTCCCAAAATTCAAGAATATTATCAGAATGCTTTCATAAAATAAAAGAATGATAAAAATAAAGTGTAAAAAAATTAACATTGAATAAACTTTAATTTCCAAGTGAGTAAATGTTTTATTTATTATTATATTGAGCTGCATTTATCCTTTAAAAATATGTTCCTCACAGCTTGGACAGTGTGTACTTGGCAAAATGCATTATTATTGACATCTATGTTCATCTCTGTTTCTATACCAATACATTTTATACGTGCCAACTGTTAATCACAAATTTTTGTTAACATGGACACCCCTTACAAATTAAATTATTTTCTCTATAACTTGCTGACAGAAAATACATTTCATTGTATATGTAACTGTATGGATTTTCTTTATTTTAAATAGTTGTAGATTATGCAACTCCAACAACTTTGTTAGCAAATTTTCCTTAAGCAGACACATTTTAAAACTCAAAACTTTTTAAAAACCATTTATATTATTTGTTTTTAAAAAAGAGTAAGTACTCTCATTAAAAAATTCTTCAAATTATGCGACAATAAATCTAATTTAATTTAAAACATAATTAAAAGCCTATTCAAGTTTCATTTTTATGTTATTGTTATGCGTTCCCACATTAATTAGTTTTCTTCATGTGTTCTATAAAATATATGCACATATTCTTTCTCATGTAAACTAAAAATAGTTTTATCTTTTCTTAAGAACATACAATTGTTGAAGAGAAGTAAAAGTCCTTTGTTTAACTTTTTGCATCTGGGAACTATTCACTGGGTTAACCAAAGCTTTTACTTGTTAGGACTTATCAAAATTTGATTTGAAACATGTGTAGAGGGGAATTCTTGAGTTGCTGATAAATAGTTTCATTTTATTCGTAGTATCCATATGAAAGCATATACTTCCTCTGCTAGATAACATTAGTTTTATATTTAAATACAAGTTGTTCTTCAGAAGCACCAAAGCAAAATACTTTTGTGAAACTTCATAAAATACATACACGTTTTCAAGATGTGGATGAAACAATAGCTGACTGTTTCACTGCAAAACTTGCATTCACATGCCAATTTCTTTATTGATTGAAAGAAGAAGCTATTTGCACCCTATTTTTATTAGGTTTGCAAGATGAAAGTTAACACATGCTCCTCATTAGCACTGCTCATTTAGATTACAAAAAAAAACAAATGACTTGGCTAGGGTAAAAGATATACTTAATGAGTCTTTCCAGAGTTAAAGAAATCCCACCCTTATCTTTTCTATGCTTTTTTTTTTTGTTGCCAAAAGGGAAAAGGGACAAAAGGAGTTTAAAAAAATTTTAATTTTGTAAAATCTTATCTTTTGTAATTTTTTAAATTTTATATTGTCATGTATTGAATTTATTGGATTTTATAAAAAAACAAAATTTTACTATTAAAGCATTTTAATAATGTTTATTACTTGAATTTGAAAGTCATCTATTTGAGGTTCAAATCATGAAGATGTGTTTTATCAAGCTCATTTTAAATTAGGTGCCTAGGAACGATATGTTCAAAAATTCTTTGTGTACAACCAGTTAGTTACTAGTTTAATAAAAAAGAACTACAAGTGGAGTGATCTTTATTACTTATTTTTTCTAATTATTAGCTCTATTCATTGAAAAATGAAGAAAAAAATGCATTTGTCATTATTTTAATTACACTGGTTATGATTCTTTTTAATTATCCTTTTTTCATATAATGAATTAGATATTGCTTTTTAGCAGATTTTCTATAAGGAAATCAAACTAATATTGGGTACTATAACATGTCTTTTGAAAAGTTTCTTTCATACAATTTTATCAATTCTTCATCGATCCTGCAAAGGAGATGCTAAAAATAGGGTTTGTTGAAAATTTTATATATGTGTGTCTTCATATGCAAATAAAATATCTGCACTTGCTGTAGTGTCTGCAATTTAAAAATTTGAAAAAATTGTTTGTTTTTTTTTTTTTTTTTTTTTTTTTTTTTTCTTTTTTACAAACTGATAGATATGTTTGTTAATGGCTGAAATTGAGGGAAGGGGGCTAGAGAGAATCCAAAATTTGAAATCAAAATATCTTCTTTAGTATTACTTAAAATATCTCTAGTGTTATCATAGAATAAGAATTCCAATCTTACGATAGAAAACAAACTGTCACTCTACAAGACCTGATTACAACCAATCTGGACACATGGGGTAGAAATCTGTGGGGTGCCACCTAGCCTTCCAACATCCAAAGAAGTCCTTTCAATCTAAAACCCTTTAAAATAATCGCAAATGCTCCTTATTACAAATCCAATTCCTCCCTTCACAATGATTTTAATGTTAACGGTCTCATTTCCTTCCACTTCCCCCTTTTCCACAGTCAATTGCCATATCATCCTAATCAATTAGCTCAGACCCTCCATCTCTAACCCCTACAATCCTCCCCGTCGACTCAAACGAAGATGGCCCCGTGACCTCCTGGGTACATAGTATTATCATAAAGTAATTTATGAAGTTTAGCTAAGCAGCTTTCGATGACTGTACCTAACTTCAGGGCTAATACCTGTTATGAGATAAATTGAGCATTGTTTTTCATCCACTAATAACTGATAATTGCAAGAAGCCAAAGTCATTTTTTTAACAATTATGTGTAACAATTAGTCAAATAGCATAATTAAAATGCGTATTACATTAAAAACTAAATAACAACAAATATAATTAACTAGTATATTAACTAAAAAATTTTATTAACATTTGTACTAACAAATGTTAATAAAATTTGTCACAATTAATATACTAATATTAAGTCACAAATATTATTTACAAATATAATACAAAAGACTAATCCATAACTTAAAAAATAAAAATTAATAAAGCAAAGAGGGATATTAATAAAAAGAAAAGATAATAATACACTGGGAAAAAATGAAAATCATGAAGTAAAAGAAATCATGAGAATGGGTTACTTACCCTGGTTTTATGAGCAGCATAACTCGAGAGAGCCTAAGCGATTTGATGTTACTTCACTCTCAGTATAAAAAAAAAATCAAAAAACTATTTCTGTGAAAAAAAAAAAAGTTTAAATTCAAGATGCAGGCCCAAATGTTCTAATTAGTGATTCCTATTCTGACTTAAAATCAAAATATTTTATTAAAAAAATGAACATATTTGAATCAAAAGATTTAAAGTAAAAATTAATAATAAAAAAATACTGCATTTTTGAAAGACTTCATTCAAACTAACACTGAATTAAGCTTTGCAAATGTTTCCAAGAACTAAAGAGAAAATATACAAATTGAAAACTTAATTATTTTATTCTTATGATAATTTTTCACAATAAATATTAAATAGGAAACTGGTTGCACAACAATATTTCCCAAACATAAAAACAATTAATTAACTGAGTTTTCTTTGTTGAGGTGCCAGTTTTACTATTATAGCTTGTTAATATGGCTTGAGGAATAAATCTATATTTATATATA
>KZ807027.1:75779-87172 GCA_000696205.2 Oncopeltus fasciatus
ATATATATATATATATTTGAAATTATTTACGTAAACAAATTATGAAAAAATTTGAAATTGCCTAATCAAATAATTTGACTGTTACATTTAAGATTTCATTAAAGAATTCAGTTCTAAAATTTATAATGACAGTTATTTAATGTTGCTTTGATCTAGTGCCACAACCTTTTCGTCATTATAAATTCAAAATTTTACAAATTGTTTGTTCACTGAAAAACAAGGATGTATGAAACACAGTTTTAATTTTGAATAATTCTATTAAATTTATTTATGAGCTTGATATATTTTGTGCTAAATCGAAAAAAAAAAAAAGATTAATTTTATTTTTTGAGTTTCATATGGTTGTTATTAAGAGATGTTTACATAAAATATAAATCATATTATAAAGAAGTTTTTTTGTTTTGTTTTTCATTCTCCATGAGTATATGAAAAATCTGCATCAAAAGTTAATTAAAGATAGCTGGTATTTCCATAACATAGCTTATTAAAATATACAACACAATTATAACTCACTTATCTCTTATAACTTATCATAATACCCTACACTAACATCATAAATATATGATACTTGTTATTTTTCAACCAGATAAATGCTTAATATCATTTTAAAAATTTAATTTATATATGTAATAATTTTGTAATTATTACATATGTATATATGTAATTCATATATATAATATATATATGTTTCTTGCACAAGTCTCATATATTTCTTGATGTCTAATATCAATAAGATATTAATTAATTTGTCTATCTCTAGCGTAGACATGCTCGAACCATTGCAGACAACTTCTTTCATTAAAAATTTAATATTCTTTGTGTATTCTACATTTTTATTTGTCCTCCTGTTTATTTTGGATTTTATTCATCATTGTGATTGTGAGTTCTTTTTTTCTTTTCTTTTAGTTTATATATATTTGAAAACAATCTAAGGGAACATATTACGTTTAAAGCATTATTTTCAAACATTTATGTTAGGTAAATTTTTTTTATGTTAAATTTATATTAGACAAAAAAAATATATTTTAAGTGGAAGAGGAAGGATAGATCGCCTCCCTATATTTACAATAAAGATTCCAAATTCTGTTTTGAAATTTATTTCTACATGCAATTATATGCTCAGTTAATGATTAAAATCCTCGATTAAAAAATCTTTATTAAATGCAACAGGCTAGTGAAATCTGCTTAACTTATCCAGTTGCTGTATAATAGGCTTTTATTTTGTTAATTTTGAATAATCTGCTTACCTTAAAGCTGCTGAGTGTTTCGTACCATGTTACTTAAAAACTAGGTACTCTGTGAATTCACCTCAAAGAAAGGTGAATTTCAATCCCTCACGCACTTTAGTTTATTCTGATATTTTAATATATTTGGTATTTTCTACAATCTATGATGGTTAGTACTTTGAGAGGATAAAAATATTTTAAACTAAATAAATTAGAAGTAATAACAATAATGATGTTTTTCAGCAAAATACGAAAACAAAATTTGTCTTTAAAGCTTCTCTCAGCTAACAGATGAATGCATTAGACCAAATTGAATAATAGCCAATACATTTGTTTAATATGTGTTTGGTGAAAATTAAAGAACATAATAGTTATGAAATGTGTAATTTATAAATATATATTATATAATATTTTTGCATAAGATCTTTAATCATAAAATAATCATGAACGTGCTAGGGGGGTTGAGCGTTTCTCCTCTATTGTTGGTTCACAGTCCGCTGCAGCCCTCCCTTTGTTGAGGTTCAAGATAAAATTAGTCATTTATTCCTATTTATATTTGTATTTATTGAAACCTTAAGAATATGTTGTCTTTTAGTCACTTTTTTTTCATTTTTAGCAAATTACTCTACAGAAAAACTAAATATTCACATTATTCTAGTAAACATATTTATATGTAGACTATTTTAAAGTTGACTATTTTAGCTTTAGTACTATTCAAGTAAAAAAAAAAATCATTCAATTGATATTACTATTTTTCCAGTCTTCCTTTCTTCATTTTCTTTGCCCTCCTCATAGATTATTCATTTATTAAGCTTTTGCTTCTTTTTATAGTTTTTTTTTTTTTTTAAAGTTGTCTATTGCTTTTTTAAATGAGCTTTTATTGTGTTATTTGTGTTCTATTTTATTGTTATTTTGTTTTTTTGTTTTTTGTTGTTTTTTTTGTTTGAGCTTCTTTGTGTTTGGGGAATAGGTACTGGTTGGTATTGGTGGAACTTTTTTTCATTTTATAATTTTTGAAAGAATCTCTTCTTGCAGGCACCACCGACATCAATGATCGGAATGAATGACATTCCACCACAACAAACTATTTCTACAGTTGTGAATAATATCTCCAATCAGGCCGTTTCAAACAGTGTAGCTCACCAACAACAGCTTCAACAGCAACAGATCCAACAACAACAGCAACTTCAGCATCAACCACAACAGCAACTTCAACAACAGCAGCTCCAGCAGCAACAACAGCTAATACAACAACAGCAACTCCAACAACAGCAACAGCAACAGCAGCAGCAACTTCAACAGCAGCAACAACAAATTCAACAACAACAGCAACAGCTTCAACAACAGCAGCAACAACTTCAACAGCAACAGTCACAACCTCAGCCACAAGTGACTGTAGTGAACTCTGTCCCAGTCATGGGTACTCTTCAGACTGTACTGACTCAAGGAATAAATCACTCAGCATCTAACTCCAGTCCAGCCCATGAACAACCTACACAGGTAAACTATTTGGTCTTTTTTTCGTTTATATTCTCATTCTCTCTCTCTCTCTCTCTCTCTCTCTCTCTCTCTACTATCTCTATGTATGTGTATATATACATATTAACTTTTCTATATATTCTTCACTTATGTAGTGATCTGAAAAGGTTATACAATTCCTTAAATTTAACTTAAATAATAAATTTTTAGAGAAATATTGCCCTAGTATTTAAGATATGAATAATTTAAAAATTATTAAATAATGAATATTTAATTTGGTTGTGGTATTTTATCCCACGTAAATTTCAAACAATTAATGAGAGGGAATAGAAAATAAAAAACTATCTGTCCCAGCCAGGAAACGAACCTGGATCTCCTGCTATCCGGGCCGGTGTACTTTCCAGTTATACTACCAGGACGAGCCAGTTGTCTTATTCAATTCCTGGCTGGGACAGATAGTTTTTTATTTTCTATTCCCTCTCATTAATTGTTTGAAATTTACGTGAGATAAAATACCACAACCAAATTAAATATTTATAAAGAAAAAATTAAATAAAGTAAATGACGAGAGTCGACAAAATGTATGACAATGTCAACTCCCTTGAGTACAAGACGAAGTTCTCGCCTTTCTCGTGGGTTAGACTCTTGCTAGTGTAGAGGGAATTGAATAAGACAACTGGCTCGTCCTGGTAGTATAACTGGAAAGTACACCGGCCCGGATAGCAGGAGATCCAGGTTCGTTTCCTGGCTGGGACAGATAGTTTTTTATTTTCTATTCCCTCTCATTAATTGTTTATTAAATAATGAATTTAATTGTGATATGTAATCCCATGCTAAATTTTCTACAAGAAATTCACAGGGAGCCAGAAAGAAAATCTTACTACCCCAGCTGGGAATTGAACCCAGGTTTCCAGGTTTGAATATGGAAAAAAAAAAATACATAAGCCTTAGTTTTGTATCTTCACTCATGCAATAGGAGTAGACCGAACCTAAAAAATTGATCTATTTAATCCCTGAGTGTGATTTTTTTTTATTTCTAGAGGGAAGAGTAGGCATACCAGCAAAGTAAAATATAAAGAGGATAAGGTTCTGAGACTCAGAATTCCTCCTTCAAATAGAGGAAGGAATGTAGAAAATCTGTGTCCATAAGATACAAAGAAGATAAGTTAGGAGATATCGTAGTGGATGGTGGGGTAATAGTTTGAGGGAAAGATACATTTGAGTTTGGATAACAAATCCAGATGCAATACTAAGTCAGAGGTCTGAGTGATGTCGAAGGTCTTCTGGTGTCTTACCAGAGCAATACTTTTTCCTCTCGGAAACAGAGGATATGATTTCTACAATTAGATGGCACTGATGGATAGTGTAATGTGTGGAATGAAATTGTTGAGGAGGAAAATGGAAGGTTCTAAGAAAGGATAGATACAGGTTGATTTTTTTCCCATTGTGGTCAAGAAAGAAATGGGGTGATATAATGAAGTAGAGTGAAGAGTTTTGCTTAAAGACACTCTATTTCCTCTCTTCCCCCTGCTAAATTTTCTAAAAAGTGAAAAGATAACCCATCACCATTTCCCTTCTCTGTATATCCACTGGAAAGGTGTTGTAAATTTTAGGAATTTTGTTAACAGCCCATTCTTCAGAAATTCATGTATGTTAAATTTTAATGACTGAAAATTGATGTTTTATAATTCCATTATAATGAAATAAAAAATTTCTTCCAGTTTTTAAAGGCTGTTATTAAAATAAGGATTGTAAATAAACAGGGCTTATTTACTATTTATCTGATTGGGTTACCCCAGGGCAAACTTGCTCACTCTATTTTGTTATAGGCTCTTTAGCTTTGAACTTGTGTTCCTTCTAAAGATGGAACCATTAGAAATTAAAATTTTTCTAAACCATGGTGGGCTATAAATTATTAACCATCTTCTTCATTCATGTTGTTTGCATCCTCCTTAACTATTTCTTCCTCATTTCTAATACATTTCTCATAGTAGTTATTATGTTATTTATATTTACTTTATATTGACACATATATGCATACTCCCATATTATTAAAATAACCTCACAGCTCTGAAGAAATTAAAACAACAGATAATAAATCAATAGAAACAAAGTAAATCTGATAGAGCACAGTGTTATGTACTAATAATATATATAATTTTTGAAAGAATCTCTTCTTGCAGGCACCACCGACATCAATGATCGGAATGAATGACATTCCACCACAACAAACTATTTCTACTGTTGTTTAAATAGTTGTAGATTATGCAACTCCAACAACTTTGTTAGCAAATTTTCCTTAAGCAGACACATTTTAAAACTCAAAACTTTTTAAAAACCATTTATATTATTTGTTTTTAAAAAAGAGTAAGTACTCTCATTAAAAAATTCTTCAAATTATGCGANAGAATAGGAGGAAAAAAGAGTGTAGAGAATACACAAAAAGAAAAAATTACAAAAATTATTAAATTTTTGGGGATACTTCTCACCCTTAGTCAGAGAGGAGTGAAGAGAGACTGGAACTGCAGAAAGAAATCAAAGGGAGGGAAAAAACGATTGAGATTTTCCAAATCTTTCTAGTGTTGGCAATTGATGCCTGATCTTGTGGCTTTGATAATGTGGATATGTGTGTACTTTCTCATCTTCAGTTGGAAATTTGAAGTCATATCGGGAAGTTATTCACTTGTAAAACATCATTAAAACACATTAAATGACTCTGAGCATGCCTATGGAGAGAGGGGACTGTCATTTTGAACAGGATGCTCTGTGGTTATTAAGTCTAAGATTTAGGGGCATAGTACATTTTCCTACATAAAAGCAGGATAGAAATTGAATTAAAGCAGGCATAGACAATTTTTGGATGTGCATTTTGATGAAGATTGGATGTTAAACATTAAGTGGGTTGTCACTGGAGAACTTGTGGCCAGTTTTCATCATTGGGCAGGATAAGCATCTGCTTTTGTTGTAAAGCCAAGTACTCTGTTTTGGCAGATTTGTGCAGTTTTTTCTTGCCAGTATATCGTGAAACATAATATATTTGATTATAGAGGGCTGGTGGAAGGATTATTCTGAATAATAGGGAGGGCTTCGTGCATCTTGGTCTAGTTACCATCTATACTTACTCTGGTAAGTTGGTTAGATGTTTGAGCTTAGGAAGTTTTGGCTTAGGATGGAAGGTTCAGTTTTTAGTTCAGAAGGTTTTTCTGTTGAAGAGTTTAGGTGGATAATCTCTTTGAAGAAGATTTTTTTAGGAACCTAAGTAATTCTCTAATGCTTCTTAAGAATTAATTTTATACTTGGTTTCATAGCCTTTTGTTACCAGTATGCGTAATAATACTTTACCACTAATTAATTCATGGCTCCATGATCTGAACCACCACTCCCACAAATTAGCACAGTATACCAGCCACTATGAATTATTAAAAAAATGCATTGGCTTGGGTATCTTCCCCAATTGTTTAACTATAAACATACCAATTTGTGGTACCCCACCGCATAGGGGTCTTCTCCACCTCTTCAAACAAAACAATTCCATGCAATTTACTAACATTATGTATACTGAGTACATGAAGTCTGAAAATTTTAATCTAGAAAAAGTCATAGCCCTTACTTGCCTATTACAATACTTCTCCCCCAAGTATCAATTTATTATGTGTAAGCTAAATTTTATACTTAATTTAGCCAACTAATAGTTGAATAACAATAGGTATTGAGCTCTCTATCAAGGTATCTAAATAAACTCAGCTCTCCAGCATTTTAAAAACAATATGGATGTGAGTTGCATCCAATCCATTCAGTTCTTACTTCAAAATTTTTCCCAAACCCTGTCCTGCAGGACACCTATTACCACCCAGAAACCCCGGTATGAAGGTGAAATTTCATTACTAAGCAAAAGTCCTTTTCCCCCATTCCAAATGTAAACATCACTAACATTCTTTCTTACATGGTAAACTTGATGAGAAATATTAAATGACGACACTACTGGTCCTAAAACAAAGCTCCAATTGATGAAACTCCAGTCTCAGAACCTCTTTCCCGTTTTAAATCTCCCTCTAGAGCCCCCTCTACTACAACCAAACCATCCTGTTGAAGTATTCTCAAAACTTGTACTCAGCAATGTGTCTGACCCAAAATTTTCTAAATGGCCTTAGACTAAAAAATAATCTTTACCCCAATTGAGAATTTAGCTATAGAATTTCCTAATCAAAATAATAATAGTGTCATTAGATAAGCGAATAAAAGCTGTACTGCAGTAGTCCAAGATATCAAAGTATATGTTAATGAAGCAAACTGTCAGCTAAGTGACAGAATCACTTACTCTTAGAAGACCCCTCTTAGAACTTACTCTTAGAAATTGGAATTTTCAAAGGAAATCAAAGAATACCTTACTACCAATGGGCTGAACGAAGGACTTACCAACAAGGACATCAAAGAGCTCTGACCTTCCTGACCTGTCATTTCCCATTTTTACTTATTACTGAAAATACATAAGCTCGGAAATCCATGAATACTGATTGTTTCTAGTATAGCATCCCCAGGAGAAGAATCTTCCTTTATTGAATATCACCTGTAACCGCTATCCTCTGCCCTATATTTTCATACATTAAAGACACTTTCCATTTTTTGGAAATTTTGGAAGATTTTTCCTTGCTCCTCATCAGAGTCAATTGTATTAATCACTATAGATGTCACTTCGTCATTCAAATCGATTCCCACTCCCATAGGGCTTGATCCCTCAAACATTTTCTTGATCAGCGGCCCCCACTCAGTATTCCCTCCACTGAGTTTCTAATTGTTCTTGCAAAACTAGTTTTGACCTAAATGCTCTCACTTTTAATGGTGGTACTTATTTACTAATTTAAGGTACTAAAATGGCCCCTTCGTATGCCAGTCTTTACTTGAACAAATATTCCTGGCCTCATGCCCTTTGCAATCCCTCATTTGGAAAATATATGCGAATGATATTTTTATGATTTGGACCCACGGACAGTAATCCCTATCCTCATTCCTGGGTGACTTGAATAAGGTGTTTTCCATAAATTTCACATGGAATATATTTAAAGACGAAGCCACTTCTTTGGTTGTTGATATAAAACCAGTAGACTACCACTTTGTCACTGGTGTTCACATCAAGCCCACTAATAAACAGCAGTATTTACCTTATTCCAGCTGCCACCCTCCACACTCCAAGAGGTCCTTAACTTACTCTCTTTCCTCTCAGTGCCACCTTAATTGTAATTCTCAAGAAAGGATTACTTAGGATTCCTAAAAGAATCTCTTCTCCAAAGGGATTATTCACCCCAACTTCTTGATAGAAAAATCCTGCCTTCAAAGCAAAGCTCCCTATTACCACAAAAACCTGGCATTATTTACAGGAAAACCACTTTTCTATTTTGCACTTAATAAAAACAGACCCCACTTCAAAATCTCATTCTTGATTCCATTTTGTGAGCTCTGTTTCCCAGAAGTTTTATGCCTCTATTCTTTTTTTAACTCCTTTATCATGTTTCTCCTCCCTTTCATTATATTCTCTACGTGAACACTATAAACTTTTCTGTCTGCAAGACACCTATTTAAATTAGAAAATGCCTTCCTTTTATTTATTCCTCTGTTTCTTCTCCCTCTGGCTTCTACATTTTACAATTTCGAAGGGATCCATAAGTATATAATTTTGCCTATCATACTTTTCCTATGACATCCCTCTTATTTCATATATTTTCATTTTTCTTTTTAATTTTTTCCTGTTACTATTAATAGGCCTTCAATTTGAGTTTAAAATGTAGGTGTGTATGCACCTGTGTTAGTATGGGTCTGATTCACATTGTTTCTGAATTGCAATATCAAGGAATATAAAATTTTTTTAACCATTTTCACTCAGAGCTGCTTGGTGAAATTAAAACTGGTTTGTGCAAGAAATCCAAATAGAATTTATTTAGTTTGGTGGCCAAAATAGATAATAGTAGACTTCTTACATAGAATCAGTGTGTGTATTCCTGATTAAATTTTAGTTTATCTTACATTTAAGGTTTTAAAAGTTTACTTTTCAAAAATTTCTACAAATATTTTAGCTATAATAAAATAAAAAAATTATTTTTATAAGAGTGTTTTTTCTGTCCATTATCTCTTCACTTTCCATTTATCACTTCTTTTGGATTTTAAGATTTTAACAAGAATGAGATTACAAGACCTTGTTCGAGAAGTGGACCCCAATGAGCAGCTTGATGAGGATGTAGAAGAGGTCCTCCTGCAGATGGCTGATGACTTTGTTGACTCCGCAATCACAGCTGCCTGTTTGCTTGCAAAACACAGAAAATCAAATACTGTTGAAGTTAAAGATCTTCAATTACATTTAGGTAAGCCAAATATGAAGTTTTGTTCAATGGTTAAGAGTTACATGTACAAATAGCTTTTAGATTATTTTATAATTCCTCACCTGACCTCCCAGTGACATTTGTGGGTATTCTTTCTGTAGTTGTCACACTTATTGAAGGTCTGGATGGGAAAAACTATTACTGGCAGTTTTGTTTTATATCTGTTCTCAGGATAAGTAATGTAAAAAATGCCGTTAACAGCCCTAAAGATGGCTTACAATGTAAGCTGAAATATTTTTTAAATGCATATTTTAAAAGAAAATAGTGTTTTATAGCAGTTTTTGGACCAAACTCCAATTACTTTTTTCTCCTATAAAAAAATTAAAGAAAAAGTAAGTATTATTTTAAATACATTTGAAAAAACAATAATCAATAATTTTAAATACTTTATACTAAAACACTGAAGCANAATTGGCAACATGTTGTAGAACACATTTGTAGCACTATACTCATCATTCAAATTTATTAAACCTTGTTCTTAAAACTATTATTTAACTATTAGTGAAGAACTGAAAAGCCATTGAAATAATTGAACATCCTTGCAATATCAACAAGAAAAGTAGTTGTATAGATTTTTTAAAACTTGGCTTTCAGTAGAGGACCTGATAACGAGATAGCAGGTTCTTCAGGCCAAAGATTCAGACTAACCTGACCACAGCTACTTTCCCCCTCTTCATCTTCCTTTATTACTGCTTATGTTTTTTAGAAGCTCACAGATTGATAAAGGACAGCTTCTTTAATATTAAAGTGGCACATTTAAAATGAAAAAAACAATCTATATGATAAAGTTCATGAGATTCAGTCAAGATATAGTTCATTTGTAGCAAATACTGTACAGCCAATTTGCTAGAAAAGTTGCTTTAATTGACTCATTTTTCAACATAATGAACCTTTTTGAAGGTTTAGGGAGTTAAAATGAGAAAGGGTGCATAACAAACAAAGAAACACAAATTGAGTCAACTTATAAAATGTAAAAATATTTATCATTATAGAGAAATAACAATAATAATTTTTCACAGGATATATTAATGCCATATTTAATGTATAAAATTTATTATTCACATGATATATAGGGGATCAATTGGTGCACTTATAAAAAATCTGTCCTTATAGCAGATTAATTAATCTGTGACTTACATGGCCGACTATGTTTAGAGTCTTTCTGCTGTGAAGTTTTCTGGAAACTTCATGTTTTGATAAAAGTGTAATTCACCATAATAACTTTTAAGTCTCTTGACTTATTAAAACAACAGCTTGAAAGCTGTATGGCTTCAGAATAATGAGGTAGAATTACCAATGTGAATCAAATACTGCTTATCCACTATGTAAAGGTGGCTTTGAAGCTAGGCAGTAACTGTTCCACAAGTTCTGTCTGCCTGTCTCTGCAGACAAATTTAAACACATGTCTTCTAGACCTGTTGGCATGTTTTAAGCATTTTCAGGATTGCTATTTAAATCTGCAACGATAGTAGTATTATCCAGATTATAATAGTAACAGATCCCAGAATCTGATTTAAAGCAGCTCCTCGATCTCGATCTCGATCTGAGGTTTTGCGCATGAGAAACCTGTCATCTTCCTCAGCTGCTACTTATGCAAATATACGTTAAGTTACTTCTCCACACTGGTACAAAACTGGTGAATCTATAGAAGACCTAAGTAGAAGGTTTGAGTTTTTGCCGAATATTAATATCAATCACATGAGGAGAGAAGGTGACCAATGACACCAATCTCAATTTATTTACAGATTATGTCCCCAGGAGGTCATGGGGCCATCTTCTTTTTAGTCGTCGGGGTGGATCATAGGGGTTGGAGTCCGATGACAGGGAGTGGGCATATGGATTAGGGTGAAATTGGAGTTTACAGTGGAGGAGCGTGAAGCGAATGGAGATGAAGTCTTGGACGAATGGGATATTATAATCTTGATATTGGGTAGAGTTCGAGACGTAGTATGGAGCATTTGCAATAACGATTAGGATTTTGGATTGGAAGGATTGAATACGTTGGATGTTGGAAGGCTTAGCGGCACCCCAGAGTTCTGCACCGTATGTCCAGATCGGTCGTATTAGTGTTTTATATAGTCAGTTTATTCTCTCTTGTGAGCTGTGAATGCCTGTTTATTAGTCTGTATAAGAGTCCGTAGCGCCTGTTGAGTTCTTGTCGTTTGATTTGTATATGTTGGCTCCAATTAAGTCGTGAGTCAAGGTGGAACCCAAGGTAACGGACTGAATCAAGGAGGGGTATAGGTATACTATTAAATGTGACATTAGAGGGGGAATCTTTTCTTAGTTGAAAATTTACCTGTACGCATTTGGACTC
>KZ807027.1:89129-128559 GCA_000696205.2 Oncopeltus fasciatus
TCTACACATCAGGCCGAAGTTCGCTATATTTTTTACAAATATTGGAGGGGGCTTTGGTATTCGTGGGGTATCTGTGGTCTCCATGTTCTCTTCATTAGAGAGAACGTTAAATGGGTTCGCAGTAAAAAATGGCGATGTTTCTGTTAGTTGTGTTGTATTCTGGGCAATTTCTGAGGGTGGGATTGTTGGTGGTGATGGAGGTCTATTTATGTTAGAGGGTTGGCTATTCTCATCGGTATTTTCACTCATATTGGTGGCTGAAGATGACTTCGTGACTCTGTTATTATTCTCGTGTTTGGGCTTGTTTTTGGGGGGCGACATTTGAGAGCCTCCCGCTGAATGAGGGCGCTTTCCTTTCTTCGCTATTTTTTTGTGATGGTAAGCATCACTCATTACGTAAATATAGTATAAGAAAAACAAAAACAACAGTAATGTAAATATTTACTGCTCTTTATCCGGGGGACCAAGAAGAGATTATTTAATCTGCTTAGCCGATAGTGTAAACCGGCCGATAACAGCCGGCTGGCTGGGAGCTGGAGGGGACGCGCCTGACCAAGCACGTCTGCCTGTATGCCCCTCGCTACTAAAAATAAATGAGTATTTAACTCACTTGCTGTGGGCTTGTTCCTCGGTGAAATTCCTCGAAACTTTGTCAACGTCTTCAGGCTGGCTACATCTTTAACTGTGACCAGTTTGGTAACAACTGAACACTTTTAATCACTTCAAAAGAAACAATTGCAGAGAGCTAACAAAACACGTCCTCTCTCTACAATGGCTGCTGTCGAACCTGCCAAATATTAAATGGAAATATTCCTTTAATCAGCACTAGGGTGAAATCTGTGAGTGATAGATGTATGACAGTGGAGGCAGATGGTGATTAGTTTTGCGCACCTTTGTTATCTTACCCACTTCCCTTATTCTGTCTACTATTGCACGATTACAATTAAATGATTTAATGATCATCCCCATAGTTGTGGGCTGTATTTATTGGACTTTGATAGGTAGGTTTCAAAACCATAACTTTGATATTACATTAATGTTTTATGAACCATATGCCATGCCTCATTTGCTTATAAAGTTGAGACGGCACCTGATTTAATATATTTCTAAAATTTAGAAATATAGGTGTGGTGTAATAACATTAATAAATAAAAATCATGTATTAATTAAATATTCACATTATTAAAAACCATATAATGTTCTCACAAAATTAGTGATCAAATTTATGACATAATTTAAAGTGTGTGTCTTGATAAAATAATAGTACTGAACTATGTTCCTACTACATCGCAGTCATCAGCTAAACTTTTTTGGGTAGGCTGTAAATAATAACTCCTTAAATAAGGCCTTCACCATCATAATAACCTATAAAAATTTAGTTTACTTAATTTTCTATTGTTTTTGGCATAGTCTCCTATAATTATTTGTAAAATCATGGTTGTATATCAACGGCAAAAGTAAAAAACAAGGGTGCTATGGTGGGTGTTTACCCTCAAATGACTATTTAAGTTTGTAATTGGCTAACAACAAAGATTGTGTTAATTGTTGAAGAGTAATCAGGTGGCTAAGACTTTTCGGGTACATAGATATTTTTGCTATGAAAGAATACTTCAATAGTTGAGGTTTGATCAGAAAGATCTTACAATTTAATGCTAATTTATTCTCCAATGCTAATTGCAATGCAAGCCATCTTCCAGGCTGATGACTGTGGCAGGAAGTGACTGGCAAGCCAGACCAAAAATGATTGGTATTATTCATTCAATGAGTATATTATGTATTCATTTCATTGAGTACATGAAAAGTATTTGTCTACTAAATTCCTACTATATAAATTTGGCATTGCTCTACAGGGTTTTGGCAGCCTGTCACTTTTTGTAACAGCTGTAATTTTCCTATTAAAAATTTTATTTTAGATTTTCTTTATGCATTTTTTTGGTCTTTAATATAAGGCTGAAATGGGCTTATAGCACCAAATGTAAATTAGATTTTTCACATTCCAATAATTCTATCATAAACGAGACATTTGGGGTGCCAGGGTTGCTCTTGGGATTCGTTTGAGTCTCACAATCCTGGTGTTGAGAGATCAAATCCACCCTGGGGGAGCTTTTATCAATAAATAAAAGCTTTTCCTGATCCATGAATGTTATAGTGCTACTTGAAGATAGCCCCTCTGTCCATGACCATGATTTAAAGAGAGGCGAACATATATTTTTTTTAAAGTGGGGTAGCTTTATTTGAATAGCTTTGCATATGACTTCAATAGAACCTTCCATAACAAAAGAAGATAATTGACCATATGGTGAAACCCATGCAAAGGAAAAAGTCATATAATAAAACTCAACAGAATTTTTTCATCAATGCCAATGTTTCTGTTTGTAATATAAGCCAACTTCAGGGCTGATGATCTTGGCAGGGTGTATCTGTCACACCAATCATGCTTTTATTTTAGTTAATTAACTAAAATAAAGTATGATTTTTAATTTACTTAAATACAAGTATTTTTTCTAAACTTCTTTAGTTTCTGACTGAACCTTAACTGTTGTTGTATTCATACAGCACATGGTCATTTATCTCCTTTTGTTATGGTAGGTTCTGGTTTGGTAAGTTGTTAAAATATAAAATGGCTTATTTATATAGGAGTTAATGTACTTGCCCATTTTATTATTGTATTAAAGACTTAGTTAGCCTCAAAAAAAATGTGTAAATTTAATCTAAAATCAAATGTTTATTACCTAAGTTTTAACTGTTTCAAAAAATGACTAATATTCAAAATTCTATAAAGAAATATAAAGTTAATGTAGTTGAAATTAACTTGTCAAAAGTTTTCATTCACTCATTTTTGATGGTGTTAACACGCTTTAATTATTTTATAATAATTCTTATTAGGAATACTGGTACTTAAAACTATCCTTTTGCTTATGCCTCGTCGGCTTAGTTTGAAAAGTAAAAGAGTGAAAAGAGAGATAAATACTTCTTCCAGGCTTGACCATTTAGTAAAATTACTTATTGTCAAGCTTTTGCACATCATGTGACGTTCCCTTCTGGGCTGAATGTAGAAAGAGAGTGACTCCAAGTCCAGGGGGCTTTTATACCTGGCTAGGATCAGGTATTGATCTAAGTCTGCCTTCCCATTGGTTGGCTTTTATCTGTTTCTTTCTGGAGGTCTCTGTTCCTGTTATCCATGGCAAAAGCTTGGCAAAAAGTAACTTTACCACATGGCTACATGGTCAAGCTTATAAGAAGTTTTATGAATATTCCTGGAGCATATATTCATAAATATTTTATGAATATTTTGTAAGCCAACTGAACATTATCAAGTTAATTAACAACTATTATCATTCGGAGTCGCACAGTTTGAAGCCCACCTATGTGTGCACTGGCCAGTTTATTTATTTCCTACTTTGTTAAAGTTTCACGTTTAATCAATTTATTCTATATTTCTTCCTTAACTTTTAGTTTATCTTAAACAAATATATTATTTTTCTATATGTGTATATTTTTGTATAAATGTTGTGGTATTGTTTCAGAGAGAAATTGGAACATGTGGATTCCTGGCTTTGGCACTGATGAATTCCGCCCTTATAAGAGATCTACTGTAACAGAAGCACATAAACAAAGACTAACACTGATTAGGAAAACTTTAAAGAAGTATTAGAAAATTAAAAGTTTTAATTTTGTAAATGTGGGAAAGTACTATCTATTTGTGTATATAATTCTTTTTTATTTTTCTCTTTTTTGTTGGAATGTAAAAANGTATACTAAGGGAAAATAATAGTCTACGTAGGGGTTTCACAATATGTGACTTATATATATATATATATATATATAATGATATCGATTTGATTCCTGTGATTATGGTACCATAAAAGAAAGTTTAATAAGAAGTTTAATAAATAATGAAAACTAATTGTAAATATTTGTTTGTTTAATTGAAGTAATAAACTAGATTTGTTATGATTTTTTTTTTTTTCTTTTCTTTTTTCTTTTTTGTTTACGTAAAAGATAGGGTTCAATTCCTATCTTACAGCTGCAAATGTTTTGGTAACATTCACTAAATCACATTCATTTTGAATCTTCGGTGTTGAAAAGAGACTGAATAAATATAGTCCTTTGTATTATACATTTTATGTGTAAGCTATGAAGAATACTTGTATCAAATAATTTAAAAAAAGCTTTTAAAAAAATTTATATTTAATTTGTTTATATTTAAAATTCCTTACTTTTATACACTCTTTATAATTTTATTATTATGCATTATATTCCTCTATTGAATATAAAACTACTTTTTACTAAAAATTATAAATTTTAAATGGTTGGAGGTTTGTTGGCCGCCGAGTATTATTCTGGACAAATTATTCAGGGTTTTGGCCAGGATCAGAAAAATAAAATACTTCAAAATTTTCGGATAATTATTTTATTATTGTCGACGTTTTGACTTAACTTATAAGTCATAAACAGTGCTGAAATACTAAACACACTATTACAAATAAAGAATTATAGACAGGACGAGATGAGGTGATTTATATGACAGAAAATAATTTACAGATTTAACTAAACAATATATCAAATGAAACAATATGAGTTGTAAATGTCGAATGTTATATATAAAAAACTTTATAGGTACCGATAATAATGTCAGGAGAGATCTCCGTGGGATGTTTATGCTCACATCTCAGAGTGCAGAGCTAAACTGAGAGACAAGCAGTGAAAAGGGGTAGGAGGGGGTTTGTTGGTACACTTCAAAGATCGGTAACAATGGACGGGTTAATTCTTTCAAAGGCAAGTCGAAAAGGCAGACACCGAGGATTATTTACCAGAGTTTTTCCGTTGAACTCTATGGAAAAATATTACAATGAGCTGAGGAAATTTTTTTGTCCTGCCTATAATTAATAGAAGTGGGATTGAGATAGATGTGCACTAATTCCAAAATTAGCTTTTTCTTAAGGAAAGGCTTGGAGGACAGTAGATTGAATAAAAGCAGGAGTGAGGTTGTTGCTAATAGCATGAAGGAGGAGGGTCGATCACAAATCTTAATGCTGTATACATGTTGTTTTAATCTTTTATTAAGTTGGTCTTTTGTTTGGCCAATATATGAAGCCAAACAATTATTATCTGAAAATGGAATTCAATATATAACATTGGACTGTGGGGAAATAGTTATAGGTTCTTTCAGGGAAGTATAGAATTTTTTATAATTAATTACTAGTGTGGAGGTCTAAATGGAGGTTCTGCAGGTTAGAGGTTTTCTTTTCTTTATCTGTAAGGAGAGGAATATAGGGTAGAGAGCGATTAAGAAGTGTAGGAATAGGTATGAAGAGAGAAGACAAAGAGGAGACATGATTATCATGGAGGTGGGAAAATTTAGATATTAAGTTGTTAATTAGACAACTATTAATTAACATTCTCGAGACCAGTTTTTCCACCAAATATCAGGACTTGCCATTGGTATCTAGCCCTGATATAGCTAACATTGTATTAAACGACCTGTTAGACACCATTCTCCCCCACTTCACCCAGGACATCATTAGGGTATTTTTTAACCTGGAGTTGAATTTTAAAACAAAGTTTTAGATAAAAAATTTTTAAACAAGAAATGCATAGGGAGCCAGAAAAAAATCTTACTGGCTGATGCTAATATGAATAGTGCAGGTATCATAAACAAAATATCAAGAGGAGAGTTTGTTGACCGTAGATATTATTCTAAGGTGATTTTAGTTGGGGTTCGGTCAAGGTATATCCAAAAAACACAAATTTAAAAAATGTATTTTTTAATAAAGGATTATCTGCCAACGTTTCGGCTTACATTGTAAGCCATCTTCAGGGCTATCATGAAGATGGCTTATAATGTAAGCCGAAATGTTGGCAGATAATCCTTTATTAAAAAATACATTTTTTAAATTTGTGTTTTTTGGATCTACCTTGACCGAACCCCAACTGAAATCATCTTAGAACAAAATATCAAGTTTTAAAGTCAGATCAGTCATGATGTAAAATGTTTTGCGCGAGTCACTCTCTCTCTCTCTCTCCCCATCACCCTATTTGCCCTGATGAAGGCCTTAAATTCATGCCAAAATGTTGGCTAAAATAAAAACTATTTTGATTACAAATTAGTAACTGCCAAGACCCAATTCCTGATAATTCTCTCTTCATAAAGTTTTAAAGTTCCCTATTGTTCTTAAGTGTAACTATATAACCTTTTGTGAAATAATTTTAGCATTTTATTCATATGATTTTTGGATTCTATATGTCTTGAAACATAAAATATCAAATGGAGAGTTTTTTTACTGTAGTGAATTTCTGTTGGGTTTCAGTCAGCAGATAATAAAAAATACACGTCATTATGCCCGTGTAGCTATTTTTAATAAAGTTACTTTTTAAATAGCTGATTTAGTGTTCATTATATTTAACTGGCACCTGAACAGGAACCAGCAGGAGTTCTTAAAGTATGTTCATTCGACTTACTACGTGTGAACTATCTCACATACTGTGGAACTTTGGATTTTTATCCTTAATTTGCGGGAATTTGTAAATTTGTTAAATTATCATAATCAATTTCCCAATTCGGAACACTAATATTTTAGGCTTTTTGAAAAACTAACTTCAACTTTCGACAACAACTTCAACATCATCATCAAATTTCGAAGACCCAGAGGAACCACAAGTGCAATTTTCTGTGAGTAAACTCAGTATATCTTTTTTTTTTTTTTTTTTTTTGCGCATGGACTGCCAGGGTCATTAGCGCATATTATGGTTATCAGTCTCACTTGATTAAATCAGATTTCTAATGTAGCAAATGCATACAATATTCGTGAAAGAATAAATGTAATTTTATATTTTGTTACTGATATTTGTATTCTTTAGAAAGGACAAGACGTTCCTACACTTATCTCCATCGCGCTTGAGAAGAGATTTCAGATTTCCATCGATGCCATGCTTGGCACGAAGATTGCTAAGATGCGTGCAGCTGATTAGTATGTGCTCCACACTCAGTATTTCTCCACAGGCTGAACAGATTGGGCGACGCCTGCCGACAAGATGATGTCCATGTGTCATACGGGTATGACCTATACGTAGGCGACTTAAGATGACTTGCTCGCGACGAGTAAACGTTTCTTTGTAGTACGGAGGTCGAACGGAATCTTCCACTGCCTTGAGTTGGGCTGTACTTTGGGACCACTTCTCTTGCCAGTTCTTCCAAACGGCTTCCTTTAATCTATGTTTTTGGTCGTCTGGGTGGTGCTTAAAATTAGGGTTTTGATTTTTTGTCGTTGCTTCCTTTGCAGCAAGGTCAGCTTGTTCATTTCCATGAATTACAGCGTGTCCAGGTATCCAAAGGAGAGTTGTGACAATATTTTTTGAGTTGAGGATGTCTATTGTGTTGAGTATGTCTTTAGTAAGTGGGTCTTTTGAGAATGTATTTTTTAAAGCGGATATGGAGCTTAACAAGTCAGTGCAGAGGAGAATTTTAATTTCTTGAGAATCCAGAAAATGTTGAAGCGCTTCTCTGATTCCTAGCATTTCTATTCTGTAAATATTTATTTCTTTAGGCACAGACGCTGCTATAGTTTGTTCTGGAAATATAAGTGAATATCCGGCACCTTCATCAGACTTTGATCCATCTGTAAAGATTATTGTGTGATCCTTATATTTCTGAATAGCCTCGGAGTAAAGTTTTCTATAACTTTCATCCGGTGAGTCCTGTTTGTAGTACTTTGCAAGACTTAGATCACAATTAACAAAATTTATTGTCCATGGATATGAAGTGTACTGCTTGTGTAAGAGCATGGGATAAATTTCTTCGGATAAGCTTGAAACCAATTCAATAAATCTTATCCCCAGGGTTCTGGTTCGAGTTTGCATGAAGTGGTAGGGTTGTTTCAGTGGAAGTTCTTTTATCTTTTTGTGAAGAAAGTGGTTTGGTTTCGCTAAAATGGAAGTTGCAAAGGCTAAGGTTATTTGTGCTCCTCTAAGGCATGGTGGTAGATGATTCGATTCTGTGTATAAGGAGTCCAAATTACTTGTTCTGAATGCCCCAAGGCATATTCTTAAACCACAATTATAGAGACGGTATATTTTCTTAAGCCAGGATTTCCGAGCTTGGGCATCCGTAATCGAGTTTTGAGCGTATTAATGCATCAAAGACTCGAAGCAAAATTTTGGTATCAGCTCCCCATTTCAATCCAGATATTACTTTTAGTAATTTAATAGAATTTTTGCATTTCTTTGTTATGTAGTCTATGTGGTCTCTCCACCTTAATGCTGAATCTAGGACTAGGCCCAAGAACTTATGATTGTCCTTGAACGCAATTTCCTGACCACTCAGAAGGAGGTTTGGATGGTTATGGGGTCGTCGGAGTCTACAGAAGTGCATGGCCACAGTTTTATTTTCGGAGAAACACAATCCTAAATCTGATGCAGAATCACTGATGACATTAATGGCAGTTTGCAATTTCTCAGTTTTGTAATTTTCGCTAGAGTGAGTCATGTATAGGGCAATGTCATCAACGAATATTGATTTCTCTATACTGTCTGGGATATTATTTAAAACTTCATTAATGGATATGAGGAACAGTGTGCAGCTCAAGTTTGACCCCTGCATTATACCGTTCTGAAAGAAAGGTGAGGAAAATGCATGTCCAACTCTTACTCTAAAATATCTATTGTCCAGGAAATCTTTTATAAAAAGTGGAAGTCTTCCCCTGAAATTCCATCTGTGGAGTTGACGAATTATATTAAATCTCCTCGTTCGATCATAGGCCTGTTTAAGATCGAAAAATATCACAGTGCAGTGTTTTCTTTCTATGAATGCGTTCTGAACATGATCTTCCAACCCAGCAAGTTGGCCAAGTATCCTTCTTGAAATCCTGCCTGGTAGGGGCTAATCAGGTTCTAATTTTCTTACACTTTAATAAGTCGATAATTTATTATGACTTCCAATAGCTTTCCAAGGCAACTGTTTAATGAGATAGGTCTATAGCTGTCGAGCAGATGGGGATCTTTGTTGGGTTTCAGAATAGGAATGAGCATCGAGGTTTTCCAACAGCTCGGGTATACTTTGAATTTTCACAATGAATTATAGAGATCTAGCAGAGCATGTTTCCCAGCAGAAGGAAGGTTTTTAATCATCTTGTAGGTTACACTGTCCCTACCTGGGGCTGATGAAATATTTATTGATTCCAAAGCTCTTTCAAGCTCACCTAGTGTGAGATCCTGATTGTATGGAAGCTTTCCTGTGTTTTCCAAGTCAAAGTTGAGTTATCTTGCTTCCTCTCTCTCTCTTTCAATTGTTGAAAGTATTCGTTATATGAACTGGTGCTGTAGATACTTTCATAATGGTGGCCAAACATTTCGACTACTTGCACTGGGTCACTGATGTAGGAACCCTTCAGGAAGTGTATTTCTTCCACTCAAGGACTTAACCTTTCTCCACACTTCAGCTGAAGGAGTATCATCCTTAAGTGAGCTAACATATTCCAGCCATGATTTCTTCTTTGCCAATACTTTTAATCTTCGTTCTTTAGCGTTAGCTTTTTAATACTCTATTAGATTTACAGTAGTAAAATGCCTGCGAAACCAATTTAGTGCTCTTTTCTTCTCTTGGTTAGCCTTTTTACACTCTTCATTCCACCATGGCACAGGATTCCGAAAGCTGGTTGGTGTGGAGAGAGGAATTGATTTTTTAGCTGCCAAAATTATTGCATTAGTGAAAAGTTTTGTGTCGTTTTCTATTTCGCCGGTCAAGTTAGGGGCCTTAAATTAATTTTGGTACTTATTCCAGTCAGCTTTATTGGTGTTCCATTTGGGAAGTGCTTTGAAGTTGTGACGTATGCTATTGTGCCTTATGATAATCGGGAAGTGATCAGATTGGTGAGTATGGTTTAGAGTGTGCCAATTCATAGACAAAGATACAGATGGCGAAGCAATGCTCAGGTCAATTGAATCCATTGAGCCTGAGCTAACAGAGATGTGGGTTGGTGAACCATTATTTAGTGTTACAAGATGTAACATTATGTCAGACAGTAGATCATAAAGTATAGTTCCTTCAGGAGTGCTTTGTCGTGAGCCCCATGAAATATGGTGTACATTGAAGTCGCCAAGAATGAGGACAGGAGGTGGAAGTTGGTCGAATACTCGTGATATATCATGCAAATTCCATAGAGAATTTGGTAGATACACACATCATACTGTTACTGTTAAGGGATAGTATATTTTAGCTGCTACCACTTGAAGAGTAGTATTTATTGTTATTTCTTGGGCTCTAATTTCATTACGAATATAGATCGCTACTCCACCGTGGCTATGACTGCCTTCCTCAATTTCAGGTTCCTTGTGTATAACATTGTAACCCTTCAAGTGATTTGGGAAACCTTTTTTAAAATTTGGTTTCTTGAAGCGCAATCAGTGATGGTTTGTAAGTGCCAATAAGCAATCTTAGTTCATCTTCATGAGTCCTGCACCCTTGAATGTTCCACTGGATCATGCAATTTTCGTTTCCATGGTTATTTGCCATTATTTAGGGATTAAGTTCGTCGAAGCGAATCTTATCTTTCTTGGAAGACAACGGTCCTTTTGGAAGATTTTTCTTTAGGCCTCTTCGGGATTTTTTAGGCGAATCCTCATCACTTTTATCAGAGAAGACTCCTGGGGAGAAACTAGATATTACCGTCGTTTCCTTTTGCTGTTGTGGCTGGGAATTTGATTCCCTGCCAGAAGAGGAAGATGGTTTAGGGAGTATAGGTTTTGGAAGGTCAGGAGAAGGAAGTGGGGTTTTAGTTGGAATGGAGGAAGGTAGGGATGCAGGTGTAGAAGAAGGTAGGGGAGTAGGATTGGTAGAGGGGAGGGTTGTTGGAGTGAAAGTAGAAAGGGAATTTGAAGGAGTAAAAGGAAGGGTTGCCTCTCGTGCGAGGCGGTTGGATAGAACTGATCGTTTATTGTAATTTTTTTCCACGACTTTTTGCTTGTTCATGACTTCTGCGTATAAACCGCTTTTTGCATGGGCTTGAGACTAGCTGACGCACTTGTCTATATGATATATCTTTATTTTTTACTTTGCACTTTTGAACTTCTTTCTCAAATAAATACACAGAGCATTCAGGCGATCGAGAAGAATGTTCTTTTCCACAATTCACACACGTTAAGGGCTTGGGGCAGTCAGTACCTGTGTGTATGTCCCTTCCACAAGCGCAAATACTTTTTTCGGCTCGACATTTTACGACGGTGTGTCCAAATTTTTGACATTTGAAGCAACGTCGTGGTGACGGTATATATGGTCGGACTTTAATTCTTTTATAAAATGCTACCCTTATCAGTTCAGGAAGTTCAGGTCTATTAAATGTTAATATGAGACTCCCTGTATTCTCTCTTGTGGTGCCATTCCAGCGTGTGATTCTCCTGATAGCTGTAACTCCTTGATCTTTCAAGCCATCCATTATCTCCTCATCTGTTGGATTCCGGAGATCATGACAGGTTATAAAGCCTCTTGAGCTGTTAAGAATTCTGTGCTCCTCCACTTGTATGTCAAACTCTCCTAGTTTCTTAGAAGCTAAAAAAATTTCTGATTGTTTCTTTGAAGAGCATTCAATAAGTAACGATCCTGACGGCATTTTGCTTATATTTTTAGTTTCGCCAAATGTCCCTCTAATAAGTTTTTTGAGGACAAATGGTGATGTTTTTGTAAAATAAGAGTTGTCAATTCTTTTTACTACTATAAATCGTGGGAATTGTTCTTCCTCGCGTGCTTGGGTAGAATTAAATGACAAAAACATTGTTCTCCTTTGTTTTTTCTTATCAGGTGAGTTTGTGAATTGTATGAACGGTTCGTAAGTGTATGCTCTCTGGTCACGAGGTAATTGGATGTGTTCCAATGGCCTCTTTTGGTTTTTATTATTCGCATTAGTCAGGTTTGTGCTCCCTTGAATAGAGCTACTAATAGGCAAATTGAGATCCGTGTACATGCAAGAGTCTCCCAGAGAGGCCTGCACTCTCTCTGGGTCCAAAGTGATCAATCCGGCAGTTTGGTTGTTGGTAGACGTGGGAGATATCAGTTTAGAGGGCACAAGATTCCCAGTCAGTGCTCTCGTAGTCCGCGGTGGGGCTGCCACCTTAAGGCCAGCAGACATAGCCCCCCTCGCGGGGTCAGGTCTAGCTCTATAGGGAAGGTGGCCATACTTCATCACAAGACCCCGCCTCTACAAGTCCGCCTATCATCCTCTGTCGTGAATACACACTGCCACAGAGTAGATACCCCAGGGGGTGCCGCGGGGAGGCCTGTAGTAGGCGTTGGCAGGGATAAGGTAGTAAGAAGATACCATGCAGTGGGGATGGCACTAGAGCATGGCAGAGCTTCATTGAAAGTATTCGATTTCACCAATCCTGATAATCGACTTTTACTACCCGTTACCCTACCCGTTTACCCCCCAGTATATCTAATACCAAAATATTTTTTAAGCCTTCATCTCTTAATCCTGAATCATGTCCACCCAAACTAAAGTATCTAAAGCCATTCTCCATGATATCCTCAAATATATTCCAAAATATGATGGAACCAGCTATGAACTTCCCCAATTCATAGCAAATTGTGAGGAGTTACTTCAAAATTATATATGAAAAAATTCGGAAACATCCGAAAAACACCTGGGAAGTACTCTTTGCATTCTATGGAAAAGAAAATGTAGTCTACAAAACAAAACGATAACGGAACAGTAGAATGGTTATGTCCGAAGCCGTACTGATTCGTTTTTGTTTTTTAAATCAATTAATGTAAGAGAATAGAATAAAAAATCTAACTGTCCCAGCCAGGGCTCGAACCTGGATCTCCTGCTAACCGGGCAAGCGCGTTATACTATTACGCTACCGGGAGAGCCAGATAACTTATTAAATTCCCAGCACTAGAGTCGAGAGTCCAACCTTTGAGAAATACATCGTCTTATGCTCGAAGGAGCTGACATTATCTAGCTATTTATCGACTCTCGTTATTTACTTTTTATTTTCATTTATAAATATTAATTTTATTTGTGGTTTTTAATCCCAAGTAAATTTAAATCAATTAATCCAAGGGAATAGAATAAAAAGATGACAATGTCAGCTCCTTTAAGCATAAGACGATGTATTCGTCATTCTCGTAGGTTAGACTCTCGACACTAGTGCGGGGAATTTAATGAATTATCTTGCTCTCCCAGTAGCTTAATAGGAAAACGAGCTTGCCCGGTTAGCAGGAGATCCAGGTTCGAGCCCTGGCTGGGAGAGTTAGATTTATTCTATTCCCTTGCATTAATTGATTTAAATTTACGTGGGATTAAAAAGCACAAATAAAATTAATATTTATGTTTTTTTTTTATAAAAAATCTTTATTGATTACATTCTTATAGTAGAACACCTTGTAATGTGATGGCATAGTATATACAAATAAATATATATACCTAAATACAAAAATAAATAAATAAAAACAAATAGAAAACACTTCTGGAAGAAGACCAATTGAGCCCACTTCCAATAAATTTAGACCTCAAGGTCCAAGAGGTCATGAGGCATCTTCGGGAGAATTGTAAGGAGTGGAGTCCGATGACAGGGATCGGGCACATGGATTAGAATGAAAGGGGAGCTTGCTATGGAAGAGTACGGAGCAGATGGAAATGAGGTATTGGAGATTGAGGCTATTAAAATCGTGATGAAGGGTGGAGTTGGACTCATAATAAGGTGCATTTGCAATTATTCTTAGTACTTTGGTTTGAAAGGATTGCATTCACTGGATGTTGGAAGGCTTAGTGGCACCCCAGAGTTCTGCACCGTATGGCCAGATTGGTCATAGTAATGTCTTGTAAAAAGTCAAGAGTTTATTCTTTATTGTCAGTTGTGTTTATAAGTCTATTTATGATTCCATATCATCAGTTGAGTTCCTGTTACTTAAGTTTAGTATTTTGACCTCAGTTAAGTCATGAGTCAAGATGGAACCCTAAGTAACAAACTGAATCGTAACATTATTAGGAGTAGCTAAAAATTTACCTGTACATATTTGGACTCATTTATTTTAATTCTCGAGCATCAATTGCCAACAATTGGAGGATTAGGGAAAACANAATAATTTCGCCCCTTTGTAACATTCGGGATCCTTTAGTTCTAGCAATCATAATCCTTTTATAATTCGTGCTTTTGTTTTGTTACTTGAAATGCCATCCCCTCTCTTAGCTCCTTCTCTCCCTCAACCTATTTCAGCTATTAACGAGCTCCTTTGGTCATCAACAGTTTCCATAGAGCCTTTGATGACGAATTTTGATACTTATTTTAAAGTTTCGGACATCAGAGTGCGTAGAGATATACATATAGAGATATATAAGAATATATGGGCCATATGTTTACCTTCTCTCCTAATGCAGAATCAGTGAAGATCCATGGAAATTTTTCTAAAGTCACTTCATGGTACTACTGTGAGTAGCTTGATTTTCCTATGGGAAATCTGATAAAACCCTGTGACAGTACATTACTATTTTGTTTATAAATATTAATTTAGTTATAATGTTTAATTAACTTAAAGTATATTAACCCAAATAAATTTTAAATAATTAATGCAAGGGACTAGAATAAAAATTACTAATAATATACCACAACTAAATTAATATTTATAAATGAAAATAAAAAGTAAATAACGAAGAGTCGATAAATAGCTAGACAATGACAGCTCCTTCGAGCATAAGACGATGTATTTGTCTTTCTCGCAGGTTAGACTCTCGCTAATGTGTTGGGAATTTAATAAGTTATCTAGCTCGTCCCGGTGGTATAATGGTCAGCATTTGTGCATGGAAAGCAGGAGATCCAGGTTCGAGTCCTGGCTGGGACAGATAGATTTTTTATTCTATTCATTCCCACACAATTGTTTTAGGTACTATTTTGTTATGCTTCTTTCAAAAAGGAACCTATCCTCTTCATGAAAACTACATTTATAGAGAGTATAAACTTAAGAACACATACTCAAAGATTAACTTTAAATACAACATTCACAGCCATTCCTATTTTCCTAGTTTTACACTTATGAATAAATTATTCACAGTGTCACCTGTTAAATAATGTTTGAAATTCAATCCATCCTTTGTGTCTAAAATACCAATATAATATAGTTGACAATTCTTATTTTATTTTATACTATGATTTAAAAAAAAAAATTATTGATTTAAAATAATTATGTATTTTAAATGATTAGCTTTTCTTCAATTGTTTGTATCTTAGTTCCATTTTTTCATAATTTTTGTCATCATATTAGTTACCAATTTGAGTTGAATGCAGCCTTAAAAATTGTAAAAATTTCATTTAATCATTAACTATCTAACAAATTGGCAACATTTATTTTTTGATGATGGGAGTGAGATGAGTTAATGTGGATGAGTATGTGTGCTTAGAGTACCAATTAGTGGAGATAGAGCCATTAGTGTTACGGATAATACAGGTGTCGAGGTAGGGTAGGTGATAATCAAACTCAATTTCAACGGTAAGTTTTAAACTAGAGTGATAAGAATTATCCCTCCTCCATAATAATGATAACCATTAGCCTTTCTCCAAAATAAACCTGTCTACTAGTTTCTTAGGCTACTTATCTGCAATAATTCATACTTTTTTCCTGGTATTGTCCTTGATGCAGGTTGCTCTCCCTTTGTACCTACCATCTCATATCCCCCACCCACGTTGTCCATCCCAAAAATTTTTCCCAATTTCCAAAACTTACATCTCAGTCATGAATATGGGATCCTGGTGACACAACTTTCCCTCCCCTTCATAATAGGTAATTAATTTAGATGAATACTACACAGTTGTTAATTTTTTTTTTTCCATCAACATTTGATGTCACATTACTTTTAGTTATGGCAATTCTATGTAATAATTATGTAAAACATTTAATTTTTTTTTGTTTTTCTTATGACATTGCATTTCAACAGACCTGAAGATGGCTTATAGTGTAAGCCAAAATGTTGGCAAATAATTAAAAAATACACATTTTTAAAATTTTATTTTTTGGATCTACCTTGACATAAACTAATAATCTCTATGAACAAAAACTCTCCATTAGAAATTGGGATTATAAATTTTGGTCTTCTAACTCCCTCCCTGCCTTTTATGCTATTTCAGCCAAAAATTAACTTATTCAATTAGCAACACAAAGAATTTCAATACCAAATTTTGTTTTTACATTTAAAAATTAGGGGATCCATTCAACCCTCCAAGTTACACTTCATTTCTACAATACAAGTATTTTTCTTCTGAAAAAGTATATAGAATATAAATTTTATAAGCTTACACTTTAGATAAATAAATAAATATTTATGTAATAATACACACACANACACACACACACACACACACACACACACACACACACACACACACACACACACACACACACACACACACACACACACACACACACACACACACACACACACACACACACACACACACACACACACACACACACACACACACACACACACACACACACACACACACACACACACACACACACACACACACACACACACACACACACACACACACACACACACACACACACACACACACACACACACACACACACACACACACACACACACACACACACACACACACACACACACACACACACACACACACACACACACACACACACACACACACACACACACACACACACACACACACACACACACACACACACACACACACACACACACACACACACACACACACACACACACACACACACACACACACACACACACACACACACACACACACACACACACACACACACACACACACACACACACACACACACACACACACACACACACACACACACACACACACACACACACACACACACACACACACACACACACACACACACACACACACACACACACACACACACACACACACACACACACACACACACACACACACACACACACACACACACACACACACACACACACACACACACACACACACACACACACACACACACACACACACACACACACACACACACACACACACACACACACACACACACACACACACACACACACACACACACACACACACACACACACACACACACACACACACACACACACACACACACACACACACACACACACACACACACACACACACACACACACACACACACACACATATATGTACATAAATATATTGTGTTTTATATATTTTTGTAACACTAATAATAAAAAAGATACTGTGGTATGATTTTTAATTTTTATATCCCTCTAAAACCCCCTCCCCCTCAATTCATACCAAGTTTAGTTTATTTATTTAATAAATTGCATGCACTAGAGAAATAAGGATAAATATACCATTTTGAAAATAAATTAATAGACTAGAAACATATCATATTTTAGCTTCCCCTAAGAAAGGATCAGTAAAGATTAGCAAAAATATTTCAAAGGCTGTGTCATGGTACAATAGCTTGATAAATTTACAGAATAAATACCAAACCTAAAATAATTGTTAATTGTTACTTATGTTGAAGGATTGTTACTCTATCTCAGTGGAGAGATCCACATTCCTCCACTAATCCTGACTATTCCAACCATATCAATAATTCATTCATGGACAAATGTATTCGTGTACCTATCTACTCGAACTTAAACATCTCCTTAGGACAGTAAATCTAACTTAAATTAATCTGAAGGAAATTATGTCAGTCAATAGGTTTCCAATTAAAACAAAATTGTGGTTCAGACCTTCCTAAGGACAACAATATTAATAAAGGAAAGGAGAATACACTTAAATCTTACTACACTTAAATCGGTACTTTTTTTTTCAATTATTAAATATTTATTTATTACAGTCTGTTAATAAACATCTTGAAATTTGATGACAGAGATATATGCAATAGAAAATAAATACACAAAATAATAAATAAATAAACATCACTGTTTGCCCCATTGACCCCCATTTTATTTTAGGCATTAAGGCCCGGAGGATCACGAAGCCACTAACGTTTTAGTTGCTGGGGAGGATTGTAAGGATTGAAGTCCAATGATAGGGATTGGACCTATGGATTAGGGTGAAATTGGAGTTTACTATGGAAGAGTGTGAAGCAGGTGGAGATAAGGTCTTAGAAGAAAGGAATATTAAAGTCGTGGTGAAGGGTAGAGTTGAACATATAATATGGAGCGTTGGCAATTATTATTAGAATTTTGTACTGAAAGGATGGTATTCTTTGAATAAGGCTTAGCAGCATCCAACAGTTCTGCACCATAGGTCCAGGTATTTTGCATTATAATCTCCATCAGAGAGGAAACAGGGACATAAGGATATAGTGCTCATGGAATTGGTCTGAGGTAATAGAATTGTTAGGCTGGCAATGCACTGCAGAAAGGGTAATTGGGGAGGTGAAAGTATTGATGGGCACTGAAGAAGATTGAAGCTATTCTTAGGTATTAAGTAATGGGTATGGGAAGTGTGAATAAGGAGCAAAGTTCCACCATGAGCTTGTCCGGTAAGGTGATCAGTTCGGTAAGTAGAGTACTCTGGCAAGTATTTTGAGTTTTTTAAATTTTTTTTTAGTCGTGTACTAGTAAGTAAGAGGACATCTATACATTTGTCTTCTAGTATCAGTTTGAATTTGTTTGTATCATGTAGCATTCCAGAGGAGGACAGAGAAGGATCTAGGAGAGAAGAATTAATTTACTAGTAGACGAGAAAGCCATATTAAAGACTATTGAAGATCATTAGATACTCCCTTAGGAGGCTGGCATTGAGGGTGGACTGGCTTGAGCATAAGAGAATCTTGAGTTCACTTTTCTGGTTGGGAGGTGGTGGAGGCCTTCGAGCTTCAGGGGCTGACTACTGCTTTCTGTTGGGCTGGGTCTGCTGCTTTAAATCTTTGTAGACCTGTTGGGAGGTGGTTTCCATCTACTTGCCAGTAATGTTTTGAAGATACTTAAATGGGTTGAGTTGTGAACAAAGATAGGTTCTCATTGCCATCTGTCACTTCGTTGATGGGGGGATGGATATTTACTCCTTGATAGGTGCTGGGGCATGGTTGCATTTGGTTTCTCTTAGATGGATTACTGCTGGTGGAAAGCTGCACCACGGCAATTCTCTTTTCCCCCTCCACAAGCACTTGATAATGATTGCCTCCCATAATATTTATAATTATGTGATGCAGAGTATGAGATCATAGATATTCCTACAACTCTAATAAAGTTATAAAGATCCATCTTTCTAACTTTATTAGAGTTGTGAACGCCTCTATATAGTGCTCCAGCACACATAGAGGTGTGTTATTATCTCAACATAAGATAATAACATCTTATTGAACATGAGAACTAATTCATAATTGAAGAGTTTAAGAGTGACTTTTGAACCATTCAATCATAATTTAACCCCAACTTGTTTCTCTGCATTACTCTAAATGGTCAAATAATCTCCAGTATATCTGCAATTAAGTTTATTTCACTATTTTAGAGGAACCTCTAGGATGAGATCACATTGTCAAAATCTTTAGCCCTCAAAAATACACCTTTCCCCATATACTGGAAACATTTAGCCATTATGTTGATCCCAAAAACAAATATCATCACTCTATGACTCACATTCTATATGGTTTTTATTCATTTCCTTTTATCAACCAGCAAACTTTCCTACAATCACTCTGAAGAAGAAGGAAATTTATTTTGGAATGATACAATTGTGTATAATACATACTTATATGTTAAGCTACTGATATACAAATATTTGTTATTTAAAGAAAATCACCTTATATTTATCTTTCTATTTAATTTAAAATCTATACTAAGATTAATAAAATATTAATTGTTACAAACAGAAGAACTAAGAATAAGAAAAATTTAGACTGATAAGTTATTGTAGAAAAATTATACAACAAAGATATAGATATATGAAACAAGAGGATGAGCCAGAGAAAGTTTACTCCAAAAATATGGTGAAAACTTCATGTTTAAAAGAGAAACTTATGAGTGATGGGTTGTTTGTTTTTTCATACTGTAACTGTACAATAAACTGATTATAAAAATTGGCAAACATAAGCAAAGTGACAAAACAGTATTAAAATAGTTTTATTTTATTATAGTAAAAATGATCACTGAAATTATATTCTATGCAATGGAAGTAAATTTAAAAGAGGAATATTAAATATTCGCCCTATTAGATTCTTTTATACTTGTAGCATTTTTCTGCAATCTCCACAAACACTGAATGAAATCTCAATTTACAGTTCATCCCGTTTCTCTATCTTAATTAATTCCACTTCAAAGACTAGCACTGAGTTGCCAGGTATTTTAGGAGGCACTCCACTTTCTCCATAACCAAGTTCAGGAGGAATAACTAACTTTCTTTTTTCTCCCTCACACATCCTGTAAAGATAGAATAAGTTCTTGTAGATTATAATTGTCAAATATCATATCTTGGCAGTGGCAGTTCATAAACCCAGTTCTATATTATTTTTCTTTTTATCTGTTTTAAGTTTAAATATGAATAAGAGTTTAAGAACAGCACTTTTTCTGCCAAAAGTGCTAGCAATCTATAACTTTAATCTAATTTATTATAAAAACTTTTATTTATTTATTACATTCTGTTAAATAAAAAATTTTACAATTTGATCACAATGAAGTAAAAATGACATTCAATGTCAGTATAATCTAATTAATTTTATAAAATGTGAATTTGTATACTAACCCAGTAAGTCCTTGATCCCAGCCTTTGATTACCTGACCAAAACCCAAAGTGAATGTGAGAGGCTGCTTTCTGTCATAGCTGCTGTCAAACAAAGTTCCATCTTCAAGTTTTCCCTGAAAAAAGGAAATGTTTAAAAGAATTACACACACTTGAGTTGCAGAAGCCGATATTAGGGCGGAGGAGGATGGTCAGTGGCACTACCATCCTTACCAAATACCCACAGACCTTCCACAGCAGCTGTGATGAAGCAAGCAGTGCTGCCTCTAAATATGTGTGCCCAATCTCCCCAGTACTACGAGATGCCTTATAGAGCAGACTACTAAGACAAAGCCAGGTATATAGGACTCATTGGCCAGGTCGAGGGATGTTGTTTGGACCAGCAATTCATCTACATAAAAAGTGTCCTTTACTAAAATTAGTCAGAATAGAACCTCAGATTTGAAAATAAAATTTCTGGAAATAGGTGTGGCATGGTGATACTGACTGAGTCCAAGATTAAAGGAAAAGGCCAAGAGATAGTAAGGATTACATCCACCTTTGGAGCAAAGTCGGCAGGAACCAGTATGCACTGCTGGAGTGTCGGTACTGACCAGGAAAGTGCTCAGAGACAGGATAAGTGGCATCAAGGAGATTTCATATGGCTCATAAGTGCTGTCACTGCCCTTGGAGTATATTCATACAACAATCATAAGCCTTCTTCATTCAAGGATGAATCAGAATGAATACTCAGATATGCCATGGAAGATTCCTTAAAGAAGGATGAGTCATCATGGCTGAAGATTCTAATGCTCCAGTTGGCCAAAAAGTAAACAGTAGCAGTAGGAAGGCATGATGAGCCAAATATCACTGCATATTGTAGGTGATTTTGGGATTTCTGAGATGAGTTTGCATTACAGATCGAGAACACCTTCTTCCAGCTTAAGCCAATTTACAAGGAGTAAGCCAGGTTTTCAACCATCGATTCTGTATTACATCATTACAAAGCAAGTGACCTAGAAGTGGAGGATATTCAGGAGCGTGGAATGCAGAAGTAACCATCACTTTTTGCAACCAAGAAGGAGGTATGGCAATACAAAAGGAATACGGAATTCTCCTATTGAAGAAGAGGTCAGATATGATTTGCACTTGCTAGGATATGAAAGCATTAGAGCCCTTTATTGATCCAGGCTGTAGGGAAACTGGAAATTGATTGTAATACATGTTCTGAACACTCATATTAGCACTTAAAGCCAGTACTTACGAGGCTCCCAGAGAGGCACTGGACATGGAGGTGTCTCATAGGAAACCACAGTGGTGGAGTGTTGAGGTCTCAGAACTTGTGAATCGAAAGAAGGATAAGCAAAATTGCTGGTTAGCATCTCATACTGATGATGAATGAGTTACCTACCAAAGATTATACAAGCAGGTGAAGGAAATAGTCAGTAGGCAAAAAGAATGAATTCTGGGAGAGCTGTTGTAGAAGAATTGAGTGTACTCTTGGGTTCAAAAAGGTCAAGGAAACATGATGAGCCTCAAGTCACTGTGCCAGTCATTAGTGATGAATGTAAAGTGCACTAAGAGGTCTTGTGAAAGAAAGGCATTATTAGCTGTAGCACTCTACGGCATTGGTTTCATAAATTTAGCAGTGGAGGTGTGATGTTGAAAAGGAAGAAGAGTGGGTTCCAGAGAGTGTCGAAAAATACTGTTATTCACCATCTACTCTCCATGTGATATTTATCATGGGTTTCTTTCTGATGGATATTCTATGAATTCTGAATTCTATGGGAAAGATTGTATACAAAGTTGTCAGAGCGGTAGCCGCTTTGATCAACCGAAAATGAGCTTTATTCCAACTACATAATGTCCATCCTCACTTTCGCTTTGAGCCAAAAAAAAGTTTAAACAACTTTATGGATTCACTCATCCACTATAAAGTCCAGACCTTTCACTCAAATTACTACTTGTTTCAATCCATGGTCCATTTTATCCAAGGGGAAAAATTGATAATTTAGTGGAAGTTGAAATTGTGGTCTGAAAGATCTTTGACAGCCATCTCAAGGAAAGTTATCAGCATGGGATCGAGCAATTGGTCAGATGGCTAATGATGGTAGATAATAATGGACTATACTCTGAGTAATTATACAAAATAAAATAGATATAATAATACTAATATTTGGTTAAAATAGTCATTTTTCTTCTTTTTTTTTATGTATATGTCCCTTTAATATACCATAATATTTTTCCAATAGGTCTGTTTTGGAGTTATTCTCCTACATTTGAAATTACTTCTCTAATAATTGAATACCTATTTTCTAATAATTGTTAATGGAATAGGAGATGGTCGGAGTCCTGTTCTGTCATCTTACCACACTTATAAGTTTTATCATTTGCTAGATTAAATCTTAAAATGTATAATTAAGTTTTTATTTCAGTAATTTAGTCAGTATGCAATGCTAATAGTAAATTTTGCCTCCGTTGAATTCTTTGAGCATATTTATAAAAAAGTTAAACTTTAATAGTTTCTGGTTTTTTTTTTACCGCCCCAGCTACTACTTAATGGTCATGGAGGGAGAGGTATCTTTCCAAAGCTCCCCTATTATAATCACACATGAAACTGGACAAGCTTTTACTTCAGTCCCAAACAAAATCCCTCAGTTAAGCTAGTGCCTCTGAAGTATCTTCATTCAATTCCAAAATAGAAAAAAAAATTTCTTTCATAATTGTTTTTATTATCTTTAGCCATATTGTTTTCAGCTATTCCCCTTTTGGCTTTGATCCATTTAAATGAAATTAGCTTGATGATTTCAGTTAATAATATAAGTTGAAGTCACATGTGTGTGGGTATGTATATGTGAGTTTATAAACATAAATATGCACAAATATATTTTATATATGTGTAATTTTGAATTAAACATATTTTCAGTTTCCCAAATATAGGATTGGTAAAGGCTTATTCAAATTTGCAAAAGTTCTGTCCAAATATGAATAGCTTGATTTCCCTACAGGATAACAAAAAAAATTAAATTACCATTTTTGAAATTAAATAAAAACAATGAAAAAGAATTGTTAAAATAAAAGAACAATGGCCTAGAGTAAACCCATTAATTCTAATATTTCTACATTATTGAGATTTTATTTCACGATTCTGAATTTGAATTGATATAATCTCCTTTTAATCTCATTATTTTATTCCCATACTTATTGATTTTTTAGAAAGAGTTACATGGTGGACTTGGAAAAAGCCTATGATTGTGTGTGACTTAATGAGATATAGGAATGTCAGAAAAATTGGAAGGTGAAAAACCAAACACAGTATCTTGTTAATGTCCGAATTTTGTTAGTTCTTAAGGTTCTTAAGAGTCTTGGAACCTTGATAGATTACCTTGATAATGAGAGAAAAAAATTGAGGAGAGAAGTAGTAAGGCAAGGTGTGCTACCAGAGCACTGTCTGCAGGTCTGTGGACTGAGGACCACACAATTGAGAGCAAGTAGCTTATATACCAAAGGATCATGGAAAGGATCCCATTGTTTGGGGCAGAAACTTGGCCCTAGGTGAAAAGATTGATGGATGGGCGGAAAATTACGGAAATGGATTTCTGTAGACGAGAGCAAGGACACCCAGGATCATGAAATTCGGAGGTAACTCACTGAGTGAAGGTAGCAACTCAAAAGCTCTATCTCATGTAGAAGAGGAATTATGGACAAGTAGTCTTCAACAGGAAACCACCAGGTAAACTCAGGCATGACTAGGAAGCTAGGCAAAGACTAGCTCAAGGAAAAGGTGGTTGGAGTGTCCTGGTCCTCATGAAAACATTTTAAAGCAGGAAATGCTGTTAGATACTGATATTTTTAAGAAAATATTTTTAATTTTCTTAAAATAAATCAATTTTTTAAATTCTGAAGAAGAAACAAGTAATAAAATATGAGAGGAGCAAGGATTCCTAACACAATCCATGACAAAAATGAATGAAAAGCCCATTGAGTAAAGAGATTCTCCACTTTGAACTTACACCTTAGCTAATTTTAGGAGCTTCAGTAACTAAGTGGAAAAAATTCACCCAGTAGCAGAATACCAGCTAGTTCCAGTTGTCTTTTTTTCAAGGGTATTTGACCATTGAAATAAGATTTAGGAAATTTATGGATATTTCAGTTCGGTTAATTTTTTAAAAATATATAATGAAAATAGCTAAATCTTCTAAAAGAACAAAGCCACATTGCTACATTTATGGCTTTAAGAAATATTTGTTTTCACTCTAATTATACAGGGCTTACAAGTGTAAGACCTAGTAAAACTACAGGGCTTACAGACAAACCCAGTAAAACAAATTTTGAAAATGTTCACGTAGGCTTCGACGGTCGTCAGAAGTATTTACCGTTTCTTCTTCCGGGTTGGACCGTGTCAAATTGGTGTTAAATGCCGAGCTTTCGCACATCATGTGATGGCTTCTTCAGGGCTGAAAAGAGAATGAGAGTTGTAAAAGAGAGATTTTTAAAATCCAGGTGGTATATATACCTATATAAAACTCTCTCTTTTACAACTCTCATTCTCTTTTCAGCCCTGAAGAAGCCATCACATGATGTGCAAAAGCTCGGTATTTAACACCAATTTGACACGGTCCAACCCGGAAGAAGAAACGGTAAATTTTGAAAAAATGCAAAATAGGAAGTATACATACTGTGTAATGCATATGTAGAAGATCACCTTTTACAGATTTTCTTTTACAATTATCAACCCTTTTTTTAATACCAATTTGCAATTTTTTTTTATTATCATTGGAAGCGGCATACACACTAACTATGAAAGGGCAAAATAGGAATAGAACAAATACTTGGCTTAGGCGCATAGTTCCGAAATGTGTTTTTCAACTCACTGTTATCTGAATGAGCAGTTATCAGTTATCAACATAACCTTAGAAACTTCAAATAACCTTCCTAGAAACTTCAAGTAACCTTCCGCACTATTTACACGTGCAAGGTTTCAATACTTCCCGCCTCAAACATTTTAAAAATTATTTGTACATATTTAAGGTAAGTAGCCATTTATGCAATTCCCATACAATTATCATAAGTAAGCAACTATTTTGCTTTTGCTCATTAAACTATTTTACTCATATTGCCGGTTCTTTTTCTTGCTATTAAAGAAAAAAAAAAATTCATAATTGTTTTAGTTTTAACCATTTGACTTATAACTTGGATTGTAAATTTATATAACGCAATTTTCGTAGTAAACTAAAACGGATTGCATCTTTCAAGGTTCTTCGAGTGCAGTAGAAAGTAATTTTTTACCTTTGTATGTCATTTTTGAATAATTAAAACTGAAATAAATGTATTTGCACTGAAATGTTTTGTTTTTTTTGTTTGATAAGTTCTTTTTTTATTGAGTTAATTTTAAACTTTCATTGAAGAGAATTAAAGCTTGATATATTATTTTTGGCTTTGCAGGAAAGATTCAGCTAACAAACTTCATTCTCTCTGTTGCTGAATTTGAATCAAGTTTATTTAAATCCTACTACTGAGGAAAATTGAAGGAATTACTATTATCACAAGGGGAACCTTACTCTTATGTGTTAATAGTAATTTCTGTGTAGTCAATGGGATGTGGGCAGGCAGTGGGTTATTCTCATATTCAAAGCCACTGTTCTACAAAACCAATCAACTAATTTTTTTAAGCAATATGTGGGTTCACCAAGGCATAAAATATTTTACTCCTATGATACTTTTTAGTTTGTCATTGCATTATTCTAAAGAATGACTCTAATAAGCTTTTTGGCTAATTTGAAGATGCTCTGATACATTCTTGATGGCCATATTTTTTTAAAAACTTTCAAACTCCCTAACCAATCATAATAACATTGATTTGCATCCCAAAATTCTGTGATGGATATTAAAAAATAATCTATAAACTTTGATAAGGCAAGCCATAGGATATTTTAAATGACTGACTCAGTTTATAAAAAGATCACCTTTAATGTTGGCTATCTTGAAACTTTCTGGATATTGACTCATCAAATTGAGTTAAAACATTAGAACAATTCTTTATGTATATAAATGAAAAAAAAAAAAAAAAATCTATTAGACTTGTCAATTTAAAGGTTGATAACTCTAATAGAAATTTTAAGTTATTAATATTTATCAAATTTAAGCTCTTATTTTAACCTACTTAGTCATTTGATCATGTTCATATTAAATTATATATCTCATATATAAGAGATATTTAGATGCTACCTAAATTTCAAATTTCCTCGAAATCTTATTAGTATTAATTACATTTTCTTTAACTTTACTATAGTAGGTTAGTTATGAACCAAATAAAGTAGCAAATACATGGCTATCTCATTTCCTTAGACTCATTCTCCCTTAAACTACCTATTTTTATGAAAACCAATAGGATACAACAAAAATGAAGAGAACATACATAAAGGCTCAATGTGATCATCAAATTAATAAAAATTACAGGTGAAATGGTGGGGCTGTTAGAAGGAGAGCAATTTAAACCTCTTATCTACTGCTAGTGAAGTTACTCTTGATAATAGGGGTCGGTTCACCATAGTTTGCATTTTTTAGTTTCATATTATAGTAGATATATCATTTATAATAACATAAAATAATTTTATATATAAGATACTCCCTTAGGAGNTTTTTATAAAATGTTGAATATATTGTTGTCAAAAAATTCACAGAAAAATTGTATCTTGTATATATTGGTCTTAATAATGATAACGTAATAGTCATTGGTTATATTAAAATTATATTATCAATAGAATTATGTTGGCTGTTATTTTATTGCCTGATGAAGACATTCGATTGCTGTAAGAAGGCAAGAAGACAATACTTCTTTTTAAACTTAGTTATTTATCTATTTTTTTACAATAAGGAAGTGTGCGGAATTACTTTTGTTAGGTTCTTAAATAAAAAAAACTCTGCTTTTTAGACAATACTAATAAGTTGAATTATTTTTTATACCTGTCTAATTCTTTTTTTAATTTATAGAAAGCTTTGACCCAGAAATGTCATTTCTTAACTATAAAGAGACAATTGAAGAAGGAGATACTGCCATTTTGTATCTTGGACCTATTAACCTCCATGCTATCAAAGTTGTTAAAAAGATAAAGAACAAGCATGGTGAGAATATAGAAAATGTGTTCCAGACAACATATGGTGCACTTAAAGTTTCAGCCCTCATTGGCGCTAAATTTGGGTCTAAGGTACTTATACAAGGTGTATTTTATATTCCTTAATCTGTAGTCTAATTGGTAGTTTACAATTTGCTTTACAGTTATAATTATTGAACATTTGTAGAAAAAAAAATTATTTAATCATGAATTCTGGATAGCTGGTTTTATTGTTTCTCATTAAGGAACAACATAACCAAAATTTTTACCTTCCCTAAAACTACTTCGGGAAATAGAGAGAGACACTATTTACAGGTAACAAAGCAAGTTGTTGTTGTAACTCTCATGAAACTGGGTAAGCTTTTATTTCTTGATAAAAAATTACCTAGGGTGGGTCTTGAGCCCATAGGAGCTGACTTAGAAGTTCTGAATGGGCCCCTCGTATAAGCTAACAGAGACAACAAAATTATATGCTTGCTTTTCATGGTTGTTAGTTGTTCAGTTACACTGATTACCAGCATCATAATAATACATTTGTATGTGAGGATGTATTGTGATGCACACTCATTGTGTAATATGTGTGAGCACTAATGTGCATGTTTTGGAGACATTGGAATTTTTTCAAGCAAGAGGCTAATTTTTTTTATTAAATTTTCAAATTAAAGAGAAATAATGTTACATTTATTAAAGTTTATATCCTTCACTAAAATGTATTCTAATTCAGGCATTAGTGAAGTATATTTTTAAAGAATGTAGGCTGGTTCGGAATTTTTAATATAACTGTTACAAACTAAGATTACAATTGTAGATCTTAGTGTATTATTAGATTAAAACATTAGGTTGTTAGGCGTAACTGTTTGGTTTTTGTAGTGATGTTTAACTTTCAACCCATATAGATTCAGCAATATCTGTAAAATTTCATCTATGTATAACATTTTTCAGATGACTGCTATTCTTGAAACTTCATCCATTAAAATATAAATTTTGAGGAGAGGGATTATGTTTTGTTACTTATATTTTAGAAAATTAAATTAATAAAAATAATTATTTTATGCAAACAAGTCACACTTATTATTATAATTATACAGCTTGAGTTCATATCATTCTGATTGATTTTATCTGAGTTGAAAATTGAATAAGTATTTTTGTAGTTATAATATATACTTTTTTGTAAAGGTGGAACTCTCTCGAGGTTGGGCCTATATTCTCTACCCCAGTCCAGAGCTGTGGACACTTACCCTCCCACATCGGACCCAGATCATATACACTCCAGATATCAGTCTCATTGTCTTTCAGCTCGAGATAGGACCTGGTTCTCATGTCATCGAATCTGGTGAGTTATCTCAATGAATAAATCCATTTTAATCCCCCATTCAATATTATACTATGAAACATTATTTTTTGTTATCATATTTATTAATTACATTTTATAATTTGATTACATGGGAAGAATAAAGTATCAAATTATAAATTAGATTCAAATAGAGAGTTTTAGACCGTAGAGATTATTAGTAGAGAAGTTCGTTGGGGTTATGTCAAGGTTGATTCAAAAAATCTGAGGGATGAAAGTTTTAAAATTTATTTATCGTATTTAAAACCAATTTGGTTAATGGTGGAAAAATAATTATTTAGAGAAAAATAATTATTATGGTGGTCCATCTACCTAATCCCAGTATCAAAATAAAAAATATTTCCCTATACTTATAAAGTGAATGTACTCTGGATCTGGTTCTAAAAATCATTAATTTTATAGAAAATGTGATTTTATTTAAATGTTTAGGAAATTAATTTTTTACTGTCAATAATTTTTAATGTGGCTGGAAAACCCCATATGCTCAATACTACTTTCATATAAATCCCAGTCTCAATCAAATACTATTACATTTCTTTGTAATAGAAAGAAATGTAATAGTATTTCGAACTATACAAATATTTATGCACATCTAGTATAATTAGAGGTTCTCTCCTAATATTTAAGTAAGTTTTGTTAAATTTTTCACATTGTTAGAAACATTTTTTTTTCTTTTGACTTATTTGCTCATACATTCATGTCATTCAATTAACATTAACATTAACATTTACCGCTTTAATTTGATTTAACTAACCCTGGTTAGTTAAAACATTGATTGCTATCTACACTTGAATAACCATCGAAATTTGTTCTTATCAATTTTGTTATGCCGTTAATCAAAGTATTAAAGTATAAGTTTAAGATTTGAGTAAAAAGTATTGCACTTTTTTTTTCTTTTACATGTACATATTAAGTTTGTTTGTGGCATGAAATTCATATTTTTTGTGATTTTCTATTACAATTTACCAAGAAAAAAGTTTTGATATCATCCACTTAGAAAATTATGCTATAGCATAAATAAATAATCCATCAATCAATAGCTAAATAAGTGAAATAACTAATGTAAGACCTTATGATCCTTTTACCTTCCTTAATTATTGTAAATTTAATAATATGAAATTATTTACAAAAATTTTAATGATAAAGTGTATAAATAATTCATGAGAGGGAACAGAATAAAAAAATCTATCCGTCCTCGCCAGGAATAGAGGGGAATAGAGTGAGATATCTAGCCTGTCCTTGTGGTGTAAAGGTCAGCACGCTAGGCCCGGATAGCAAGAGATCCAGGTTCGTTTCCTGGCGAGGACGGATAGATTTTTTTATTCTGTTCCCTCTCATGAATTATTTATAATTTACGTGGGATAAATAAAAACNAAAAAAAAAAAAAAAAAAAAAAAAAAAAAAAAAAGATAAAGTGTATAGTTTAATAATTACTTAGACTAACCATTCAGCCAATTTTGTATAAAATGGATCTTGAAAAGTGTATAGTTTTATTACATTTTCTCAAAAGAATAAAAGAGGTAAACAATTTTTATATTGCAGTTTGTTGTGAAGTCATACACAGCCATTGGGTGTAATGTATTTGGGTTAATTGTGCAACCAAAAATTTATTGATTAAAAAGGATGAACTATGTATTCAATTGGAGAGTTTTTGACCTTTGCAGAGGAGACGTGTTGTCACCTTGGTTGGATAGAGTCATGAACATTTAATCCTGGTGACAACACGTCCTTTATGATAACCCTGAAGATGGCTTACATTGTTAAGGCGAAACATTGGTAAGCAATAAAAAATACATTTTTAAAATTGTATTTTTTTGGACCATCCTTGACCGAACCTCAACAAATTCTCTACTGATGAAATATATGTGTATATATATATATATATATATATGCACACAAATACATTTCCAGTAAAAGCATAATTTAGCTAGACTATGATACTTAAAAATGATTTTTTTTGAGGAGGAGATTAATGATATACATAAATTTCTTACCCTATATTCTATATTCATTTGTTTAAATTGAATATGAAACCTTTGCTTAATTCAATTAGGATTAAATAGTAATTTCCTATATAAAATAGTACCTTTTTAATTGTATCAGAATTTAGTCATTTTAATTAATAATTTACTGTTATTGATTAATCTCACTCTTTTAGGTACTGGGAGTGGATCATTGACTCACGCACTTGCAAGAGCTGTTCAGCCCAATGGGAAAGTTAGCACCTTTGACTTCCATGAAACCCGTGTGGAGATAGCGAAGGAAGAGTTCATAGAAAATGGAATTTCTACTGTAGTGACTGTGGGCCATCGTGATGTTTGTGCTACTGGCTTTGGTATTGCTGGGCAAGCCGATGCAATATTTCTTGACCTTCCTCACCCATGGCTTGTCATTCCACATGCCATTAATGCCTTCAAAGCCTCAGGTATTTTATTAGAATTTTATTTGGATCCTTATTATATGATATATTCAAAATAGCTCATATTATTAATAGAGTTTAAGTCATAAACAATAAATTTTCTATATGAAGAGAAGTTTAGTCACATAAATTTAAACTCAATATTTCTTTATAACAAGGCTCCTTGATAATTTTTGCCTTATAAATTATTCGTATTTTAGACAATTAATATGTTATTTTATATATTAATTTTCTGATAGTTCATGAATAATTCATTCTTTTAGTATTGCTCATTTAATAAAGAACAGTTTCATTAATAAATTTGTGGTCCTTAGTCTGCAGTTTCAGGTCAATAAATATATTTTTCTTCTTCTTGATATGCAATGAATGATAGTGGATTTTTACTTGCATTGTGCTACTGGCTTTGGTATTGCACTTTTTTTTTTTTTTAAACTGTCTCAAACATTCATTTTGTGCACTTTATTAGAACGTTTGAGATAGTTTTAACAAATTTATAGAGGAGGTGTAACTGATTTTGTGACTGAGCCTGTTATAATTTATGTTTTAATTATTGTTGTTTTATTAAATATATTGCTTATTGTCCTAAATATACAAAATTTTATTTAAGTATACAGAAATTTGATAATAGTATCTGCTCATTATTTTTATTACCAAATTGTTATTTGGTTGATTCATTATGTGTGTGGACATTATTGATTTATAATAATGTTTCTATTAAAATTTATTGACATGTGCCCTTTCCTCTAGAGGATTTCTGTAATTAAGAGACATCAATGACATTAATTTTCTTGTGTTTATTTGTGAAATTTTTGCTTATAGTATCTTTTTTTTAAAGTAAAAATTTGAAATTTAATTGGGTTAGAGAATATTTTTCGTGAATAAAATATTAGTATGCGGAAAATGAATTTTTTATTTGATTACTGTGACATTTTTTCTATTTTTAATAAGCTCTGGCTTCATGGTTATTTTCCTATTTTCCCTACCATCATCCAACTTCACTCTTATAGGATCAAAAACATTGCACTGATGTTAATTGCTAGTAACCTTTCAGGTTACGATAAAGTTTGTATCCCATGTAATTTGCACTTTACTTAGAGACAAGCATGATGATTTTGTCAAAGTGAATCTTTTAAGTGCTGTAAGTTTTTCATGGTTTGACTGTGACAGTATTATTATTGAGTTTTATAATGATAAAATTAGTCATTTTCAGCTACATCAAAGAGTTTGGAAACGATAGATACATACAGTTAGTGTTGGAGCATTTTGAATTAAATCTGTGAGTGACATTCCTACTCTTAACTCTTGAAAGTATATGTATGCTGCATACATGGACTGCCATTGGGTTGGGTATTTGGAATCATGTCTATCAGTTTGATAATAAATGTTAACTTTCACCAGTAAATCCATGAGCCATGGATGTGTTTGGGGATTTTAGTATGTCTGTTAGTTAAGTAAAAACTTTTAAGTTGTGAAAATAGAATCAAACAACCAGTGGGTTTAGGCATTTCAAAATATTTCTATGAGTAAACTATCAACTGTCAACTTGTGGCGATAGATATATTCAGTCAATGGGTTGGGGTTATTACGAAGTAAGTCTGTTAGTTAGCTACCAACTGTTACCTTGTGATGAAAAATGCATGTAGTCAATGGGTTAGGTATTTCAAATCAAGTCAGTGAGTTAGGTACGAACTATTAACTTGTTGCAATTGATGCAGTAAATCAATAAAATCATTTTCAGCTATGTCCATGAGTTCTGAAATGTTACAATAAGTACGGCTATTTTATGTATCAATATTTTTAAAATTTAGAAATATAATTAAATTGTTAATGAATCATCTTAATATATGGACATATTCGGTTTATTCTTGAGAATGAAGTCTTAGTGAAAATGATCTAGAAGAACTTTCTTCTAGACAGTAAAAATTCCTGAACAATGTCCATGTTTTCTCTTTTGTCACTTTTGTAGTTTAAAGATATGAGGGAAATAAAAGTACTAATGTAGACCCATATGACTTCAAAAGACCTTTTTATAACCTTCTGAGGGCAAACTCAAAATGTTATTCACCGTTAGTTCAAGTATAAAGTCTAGCTTTGGGTTATATTTCAAATGTTATATGTTTCTTGTTTATTGTTAATTTTTTGTATTTTTTTTTCACTTTTAAAACATATAAATGAAATAAATATTTATTTGGTTGTGGTTTATTATTCCACGCAAAATTTAAAACAATTAATGAGAGGGAATAGAATAAAAAAATCTATCTGTCCCAGTCAGGACTCGAACCTGGATAGCATTCCGGCCAGGCAAGCAGGAGATCCAGGTTCGAGTCCTGGCTGGAACAGATAGATTTTTTAATCTATTCCCTGGCATTAATTATTTAATACTTACGTGGGATAATAAACCACAACCAAATAAATATTTATAAATAAAAATNGAGAGGGAATAGAATAAAAAAATCTATCTGTCCCAGCCAGGAATCGAACCTGGATTAGATCTGGCAGGAGATCCGGGTTCGATTCCTGGCTGGGACAGATAGATTTTTTTATTCTATTCCCTCTCATTAATTGTTTATAAATGAAATAATTTCCACTTCAGACGATTTAGCATTTCATTGTTAGCGCACGGTAGATTAGGTTCCTCCTCATTCCACATTTCTGCTACTGTTGAATTTCTGTTGCCTTGTCTACACCCGGCACACTTTTCATGTATCTGTTTACTTCATATTTACTAATTCACCTTTATCAGGTATCGTTGTTTTACTTTAACTAATACATTTAAATTTTGTAATTTATATTAGCTAAATGGCCAACATCAATGCCAGTGATAAATAATCCTCTTAAAATAGTCTTTCTTTTGCTGCATTATGATTAAAACTTATTAAATATATACCTCCTAATGTGTCTTCGAATATTTTACTAAAATAGCACCATCTTGACCAGTCTCATATAAGATCTTCCAAATCCAATCATTTAATTATTCGCTATCTTTTCTGTACCGGTGGTGCCACTGTTGCCATTTTTAGTATAAAATTACTTTTAAGAAAATCTTTGGCATTTTTACTAGCTGGGAAAGGACCTTATCAGATTTTCCGACTAAAACTTTCTGGTACTCTTCTTTAGAGTATGATGCCATTCTTATTAGCATTAAAATATTTTAGTAGATTTCCAATAGAGAAAGGAAATTATTCACTTTGTTTTTATAACACGATTTTTGAACAACTTTAATGAATCGCTCTTATCCTTTATTAAAAAAGCTAAAAATATTGTTGTTCTGTTGAATATTTCTCTGTACCTGCTCTAGTATCCTCAAATTTCTTGAAATCATGACCAAATCTGCTTACTTTTGCAAACTGTTGGATGATTCTGTTATGTCTAAAATCGGTCGAGGGGGGGGGGTTAAAGACCAAAATTTAAAATCTTTAATTTTTTTTTTTAATGTAAGGAACGAAATAAGTGTTAAATATAATTTTTCAACATTTTTGATCTATTAAAGTTTCTGAAAAAGAATTTCAACAGATCTTTCCCAATTCTACATAGAAGAAGCTTCTTAGCTAATTAAAAACAATATTTTTTTTATTATTTATTCAAAATTAAAAATATAATATTGGGGTGGGAGTTAAAGAAACTTAAATTTAAAATCTTAATACTTTCCTTTTTATTAGTGTACTGATAAAAGCCTATAGGACAAGGTAGGTTTATTAGCGTCACAAAAAAAATCTGTAGTTCAAGATAGGTTTAAAACATAATTTTATAACATTAATATTCAGTAATATTTTTAGAAAATACTAATTAAGAAGGATATTTAAGAAAGTATTTTCGACTGTTGGGCGACCCCTCTTTTTTTAAATATAAAAGCCAAATACTTATTTAGGCTTTTCATTACAATCCATTAATTTAATTAATTTTTGTTCAAAGTTGGAAGATGGAAAGGGGGGTTTACTGTGATAAAAAAAAAAAATATTTGTAATATTTTTGATGTTTTTATTTGAGTTACGAAAAAGTTTTGAAAACATAATATGTGTAATGTTAATTTTCTTACATTTTATTCTATAACACTACTATGTAAAACGCTTATTAAGGATGATATTTTTGGATGTAACTCCAATGTTTAAGCACTTACCTTTCTCTTCCTTCCTAGCCAGTCTAATACTAAGCTTAGTAGACTTACATTTTTCTTTCATTGTTCTCTCCGGCTTTTAAATGTAATTTCATCATATACTTTTATTCACATATTTATATGAAACATAGGAAATTTGCTTAGCTTATGCAGCTTCAGATTTTTTAATTTTTCTTACTGAAACATACCAAAGATTTCAAAAAAAGACCAATCAGTAAAGCAGTTCTACACATTCTTATAGTTTAACTCATTTTTATAGTTTTAACATTGTAGTCGAAATTCATTAATTAATTTATAAATTTCTAAACTAACCATTAAAATTAATCTTGTATGATAGACTATGTTCTTTGGAAAATTCGAAACATTAATTGTGTAACTCATAATTCAATTGGAAATAGCCCTGTTGAAATTCTTCAACAATCTTAGATGATGAATATTTGTATTTGAGCTTCCTATGTTATGTATTCCCTACACATGTACAATACTTATTTGACCATTAAACAATCTTTTTTTTTTTTTTTTTTTTTTTTTACTAGTATTTCTTATTTCAGTTGATCCCCTATTCCTATTGGTCCAATTTTTCTGAAGAACGACTTAACTTTTGCTTTTGTATTTAAAACTACGCCGGATTTCATTAATTGAAAACTGTAACTTGTAGAAAAATTACAGTAGTATATGAATAATTCATCATTTTTTGTATCAAGTTGATAGGATGGGAAAAAACATCGAAAATATTTTCATCAGAAATCATTCCTTTTGAATTAAAAAAAAAAAAAAATTAAATAACTAAGATACTGAATAATTCACTTAAGTTACACAGCTTCTGCATGATATACTCCTCAGTTTCTTACTGTTTGATGTTTGAATCATTCACTGCTAGTGAGGTAAGTGGCCTTAACAAGCCAAATGGTAAATCGCTTATTTACCTAACCCCAGGCATAGTTGTCAAGCGATAACGCCATTCCCAAACAGGTCGAAGCCAGCCAAAAGGAAAAGAAAGCAATGGTCGACGGTGTGGGAGGAGGCACAGATCCTTACCAGATAATGCTTGTATTAGTTTGGCCGGGAGGGAACACCCCTTCATTTTACCAGCTGTGAATTTATGCCGACGTAGATGGTGTGCGCGGGGCGTACCTCAAACAGGTATTATAGCTTTTAATTACAGGTGGGGGGCTCATCTTTCTCTTGCCTTGGAGATCTCAGACAGCAGATTGTCTGCTCCTCAACTTCATTAGTCTTCACCGAGAGCGATCCTCCGCTTCTTGGGCCGGCAGATCGAGTTCCCCCAAACTTGCTGAAAAGTCATTCCGCCGAGGAAGGGTTTGTTTCAGACTCCAGTTATAATGCTTATCAATTAAAGAAACAGATATCACGTGAGGCACGTTAAATAGTTTTTTATTATTTATCACGGTTATATTTTATTTTTATCACAGAAGTGTAGCAGTGCTACTGAAAACGACTACATACGAAAATTTCAGAACATTTCGGGTCGTAAAAAGTGTTTTGGACGATATGTCGCTCCAGAGGTTTTGTGAAACACTTATCTAATCGCCATCTAATTTGAGATTTTATTTTGCGTTGTGTTTGAACACAAAATTGAAAACCAAATTGGACTCTCGACCTTCAAAAATAGACGAGTGATGTCGGTTTATCTCGTTTTGCCGCGTTTAGCACAATCGGACTTGTTGGAAATGTTCGTTCATGCTTATTGTTTTGCAGATATCAATTAAGGAAACAAGCTATCCACGTTGGTACCGTGACGTAACTTTAAAGAATTTCTGTAGATCTTAACCGATCCTAAGTTATTGAAGCTAATAATGAGATCTATAAAAAATCTATACGTGTGTATTTTATACATTTATATATGTATATATATATATGTGTGTGTGTGTGTGTGTACATATATAAATATGAATGTACATCTTATGTAAATGAATGCTTATGGAAAAATAATGTTGACTTAAAGTATGGGTAAATTCTGAATACTATGAAAATTTAGGTAGACGAGTTGAGGACTGAAAGAAAAGCCGTCTTGTTTAAATCTGTACCCCCCCTTCTACATTGATCGGCCCTGTTGATGGCCAGTATTGCAGGCCTGAACAATGCCAGATTTCTTGGGGACGAGTTAGTTGTGATGTCGCCGCCACAAGCCTGGACTACTGCAGGGACTGAGATTCCCCTTCAATTCCCGGGATGTGACTGCTCCTACAGGAAATACACAGCACTCACTGCATTCTAATTAGTCATAATCAATTGTCTTAAAGGAGTGTTTCTAGAAAAAAAACTGATTCCTCGCTCAGCTACATACTTGGGATTTTACAAGTTTTTCTTCGTGAATTCAGTAAAATTAAGGTAAAGAGCGAACCGTACTTCTCTCACAACTACAGTTTGGCTTGCTATAGGTTAAATGTAAATATTTAATAGATTTGTACATGTTATTAGAATACCTACTGCTCAATCTAAACATATTTCAAATCTTGAAAGGTCGATCAGAAATTATGAATATTAGATTGAAATGATGAATTACATAATTCCAAATGAATCCTTTTACTGATTGAAAAGGAAGAGGTTTATTCACTAGCAAAGATTCATCTTGCCTGTTTCCGCCGTTTACTTGAGCAAGGTTGCTCTCATTGCCCCTCAGACGTTTCGTCAAATGTGTGTGTGTGAAGAAATACGTGTCAGATCCCTCTCACGGTGCTGTCTCAAACAGCACTTTGTAGCGGACATGTTGTCAGCGGCCGAGTTCCCATGAAGTTCCGACCTCCTAGCCGGGAGTGACGTCACAGACCGCCCATATATAATACTCTGTGGGGAGATCTCCCCGAAGAGACCCCTCATTACAGGAGGATCTTTAGGAACGGTTTGCTCCAGCTCTTTTTGGGAGGAGAACATGCCGCATTCCGTTTAGCTGTTCTTCTCTTTTTCTGCCCTCCCCTTCCCGAAAAAGGGGCATTATTATTCAGTAGTCAGGAGTATCTGTTATTAGAGAGCACAGATACAAACTCCAGGTCTGTGTGAGTGGGAGATGGCCAGACTCCATCGGGATCAGTGTGACCCTCTAATTAATTGTAAATGCCTCGGCTCTCGGATCATTCCTATTGGTAAAAAAAGTGAAAAGATACGAGGCCCAGAGAAAAAAAGAATAAACAGAAATAGCAGGTAAAAATCTAAGTGTCGATTGAGATGATTGTAACTAATCTGTAGAAAAGGTAGAGGTTGGTAAATGGGGGAATGAGGGGTTGGAGAACTCCTGTTCTACCCGGAGAAGTACAATTAGTGATCACTACCAGTAGCCGCTCCTCTTGGCTGATAACTGTCCAGATAAGGGCTGATAACGACCCCTCACATCCTCCCTACCATTTCCTCAGGAATGTCTTCTGTTGGTCTATATTGCAGTCTTGTCATGGCTCTCTGTACACTTCCCGGCCTCTAGCCGGCAGACAGCTGACGAAGAAACTGTGATAAATAACACTTTCAAATTCACTGTTATTTCTTTTGAGGTTTACTTCCCAAAAGCTTCTACAAATTGCCCATCATTTTTCACAAACAGCTTAACGAAAGAGTTAAATTGTTAAGCTGCGCGCTATAGGGTATATTTCTAGTATATACACGCAAGAAAAGATAATATATATTTGATATTAATATATTTATTCTATAGATTTATATGTAGCTTGTAAATTATTAATAAATTCTTTTATATATATATATGTGTGTGTGTGTGTGTGTGTAAAGAAAAT
>KZ807027.1:128608-145477 GCA_000696205.2 Oncopeltus fasciatus
TATATATAATACATGTAAATGCTTATCAATTATTCTAAAATTTTGTTAAATGAAGTTTCTAATTGTTGTAGAGTTACTTCTCCCTGTCAACTAGAAATCAAACAAACTCCCAGCAGACAGTTTTCGAGGACTCTAGATATTCACATTCGTGAATTACATTACAGCTTTAAAGTAATGTTCAATCTGTTCTCTGGAAGAAGCCAAAAATATAGAAATATATGTCGGTATTGAAGCCTCCTTTTGGAAACTGCTATCGATAGAGGTGGCGGTGTTTTAGTGGGAGACCAAATTATGAATCCATTAATATCTTCGTTATTATTTTTGTTTGTAGAATAACCTATTGGACTGCAGTTAAGTGTCTTAACCTTGATGCTCTTTAACCTCTCTATTAAATACACGTATACGTATTAATTACCATGTTAAGAATTGGCTTGGGGGGTGTAACCCCCTTCTTCTTCGTGACAGTCTAGAGCCAGCCTCCGTGACATTACCTTTATATTTCTTTCTTCTCCTTTTAAAATAGAATACATGATGTACTCTTTTTTCTATACATCTTATAACCTATAAAAGTCAAAATATGCTATGATCTGTGACAGGCAATTTTATTACATCCCTCCATAACAATAGCGGTTATTGCAGGATTCTTCATTGCTGCCTTCTTGATCGTATTCTCTTTCTCAACGGATTTAGGTTGTATTTTCATCTTCAGGCCGTGCCACAGTTTGTAATATTGCTATTCCGAGAGGAGGAAAATACCAAACATCAAAATGAGTTTAAATTTTTTTTTTTTTTTAAAGCGCCCAAATTGGGACAACTTATGACTTTTATTAATAGTTATAGACGAACAGTACTATTTAAAAGAATATATTTATTCAACATCTGCAACTAATGTATATTCTTCCACTAACTTTTTCAATTAAAATCGTATACAATATATGCAATGACTAATCCGTATTTAAGATGATACGACTGGTAGTGACGTCACGGTAAAGTCCTACGACAGTATGAACTACTGCTTTTCCATTGAACATAGATCCAAGAAAGAGGAGCGTTGTTTCTCTTACGATCAATTATAATGCTATGAGTCGGCGGTTTTTGTAATAAACAGCTGTTTAAGTTCCGAGCTGACTCTTGGGGATCCACCGACATTATTCGCAGTACGCGTGTGTCCACCGTTCCTCTTCTAAGCTAACCAGAATTAATGCAAGTTAAGTAAAAAGTTATAGCTAAACGTTTGATGATGTCACTATTAACTCCTTAACTTAATTGGTTGTTATTTCTGCTCGTTTAAAAACTTACAAAGAATTATCGGGGCATTGCTCTCAAATTATCGGTAACCATCAGTAATCCTAACTCTCTTGAGTGGTCACTATCTTTTTTGCGACATTTCCTTATTTTCAGTTCTTTGAGCTTGGCAGAATTGGACCGATGAAAAATGCTTTACGTAGAACGTTTCTTGTGTGTAAAGACGAAATCCGAATTTTCAGCAATGTGGGATCCAATTTTGTTCTTCAAACATAGCAGGTTTGTGTAAGTGCACAAGGTTTGATAGCATTACACTTTTCTATCCACCGATCAAAAATCGCAATACAATCTACATATCTACATATTTTATAGATGCATGAGTTTATATATTGATTTCTGCAGTCGACCTCTCTAGGAGCTCTTTTGTTAAAGTGAACTTTAAATGCCTTGTGACGGTAAAGGATTATTAATGTCTTCCCATACTGTCTTATTTCCAGGCCCAAGAATTTTATAATTATTTCAAAGAGATAATATTCATTTTTTCAAACTATATATTTCTGGCCTAGATTACGATAGCAGTTCTTCAACAGGTGATTCCGTTTTTTTTTCCACACCCCCCTACCCCTTGACCGATTTTAGCCCTTAATGGACTCATCTCACGGTCCATCTTTGATAAAGCCATCACACAAGAGATATTCGCAGTTCATGCAACTTTTCTGTGGCGGGACTACTTTCTCTTCCTTCTGCAGAATTTGATCTCGATGATCTGTTTGAGAAGATACTCGCTTTTCAATGCGAAAATGTACTTCTCAATCCTCTCGGTCTTCTGCAACCGATGAGGACATCTCTTCATCTTAGATTTGTTACTGTTCTCTGCGTGGAAAGTTGGAAGGTTGTATGTCAAAACTGAAGGGTTAAAAAGATTTGAGGCATAGGGAGGGATGGTGTTGGAGAGAAGGTTATTAATGTGGTTAGTCTGAGGTGAGGATTGAATGGCGTGTTGTCAGAAGAGAAAGAGCTACCTCTGAGAGGTACGTCACACCCCCGCAACTCATTTGAATAGGAGGACAAAGAGGTAGGCCTCCGAATACACCCCGGCTTAAATAGGGGTTGTGAGAGGCTCAAATTAATCGACTTCTCTCTGCGCTACCTCTCGCCGTGGGAACCTTTCAGCATGAGACAAAGCGTCCCCTCCCTCTCAATTGCTTACTTATTTAAATGATACAACCCGAGCTCGTTCTCCGCATCTCACATGTACTGGGGTAGGTCTGAAGATGCACAGAATTCGTGTGAGACTGGTGAATGACACCTATCACGAATGATGGAAATACAGCCAATCGAAGCAGGTTATGTGGCTGGTTTATACAACTCGGATGTGTATATTGCTTTTACAGTGAGTTAGTGTTTCTACTAGATTAAAGCACCCATCAACTGAACTTACAATAACGCAATGCTGGAGTCATCCTCTTTTGACTTCAAAATCTTAGCTTGGTTTCATTAGGAAAGCCTGTCGGTGATCTCAAGGATATCTTCAACCTGGACAGGTTGGCTCTGAAGGGCCAGGACGGTCCTTAGTTATGTCCTTGAGCTTCGATATCGGACGTACTGTGAACTGGAGCAACCTTATATTTTTAGAGCAAAACCAAATTAAACAAATAAATTATTTAAAAAAAGTTAAATCTTTGTTATTGTTAGGGTTACTCTGTAAAATTGAATATTTATGAGTGAGGGTTTGTCTAAACCTTTAATTAACTTATTACGGCTTACAATGCAAAATGTATACAAAGTATATATACTAAATGATCACATTAACAATTAATATGGGTTCCTAGTCATGAATATGAGATCCTGGTGAAACGACGTCCCCTCTCGCATTCATAGTAGCCCTGAATGTAAGCCGAAACCTTGGCAGATAATTAAAAAAATTGTACACATTTTTTATATTGTATTTTTTACGTCTACCTTGACCGAACCCTAACAAAAAAAACATCTACTAATAATAATAGGTTAAAAAAAAAAAACTATCCATTTGAATTAATAGTTAATGTTAATTATAAACATAAAAATGAAACTTTTTTTAAATTATTTTATATATTTAGACAGAATAATTATATTATTTTACTAAATTAATTAATCTAAGAATAGGTAATTCATACAAAACTAAAATGTTAAACTAAGAGTGTAACATTCAAAATAATCAATAAAGAGATAGATCTTACAGAAAACGACTGTAGCCGGTTAAAGTCGATTCGCTTTTCAGAAATAAATATGAAAGAGAAACGCGGCCATTTAACAAGGATACTACAAAAGCGCTTAGTGTCTGTGTGTGTGTACTTGTACATGTAAAATAGAAGGGCCATGATCGATGTAAGTGTATGTAGAATATGTGTTTACAATTTACAATTCGGCATATGAAGAATATCGAGAAGGGGCGATTGTCCACGACAGCGGTGGACCAGAAAGGACGAGTCCTTTGCTGCAAGCACGGTGTTGACGCCTCGAAGCTCACACGAATTGCTCTCTTTTCCTTATGGATTTAGTTAGTACCGAACATTGTGAGTACTACACTGTAATTTCTTCTGTGAAGGTGGCCGAATCTGCTCATTCTCACCCTGCATCGAGCAAGTGCAGAAGACCTGCCTGGAACTGGCCAAGTCGGGATTCCTCGAGATCAAGACGATGGAATGCCTTCAGCGGGACCTGATCATCTCGACCAGGACTCTGCCCGTACTCCAACTGGACGACAGTGACCACCAGGTAAGACACTCACACCGAGAAAAACATATGCTCTGATGGCGTTTCGTATGACTAATCTACACTTTTTGTTTCTTTATTTTTTCCTTTTCCCCAACAGTTTCCTGTACTGATGGTCTGTGTTGGGTGTTGTCTGATTTAATTCATAGCTAAGAAACTATAGTAAAAAACCATAATTATAAACATTTTCACGAGAATTTTCAATGGTTACCCTATTGGTTATTGTTGTGCATTATTATAAGAGCCCATTGAGCATAATTGTGTTCTAATCGTAGCGAAATTATATTTATCATAAAGTAGTTAGTTAAAAACAAATGAGATTAATTGCATTCTTCTTACAAGTTGTGGTTAACCTTAATTCAATTAAATCTATCAATTAATATTCAAAATATAAAGTTTGGTGAATATCCCCTCTTCTGTTAGATTTAACTGTTCCTTGCGGGGCTGAAGTTTTGTGAGTGTTTGTGCAATAGGTTATTTCCGAGTAAAAGTTGTAAATTTGCTATATTGGTTAAGACTCCCACAGATAGGAGTAATATTCATTTTTGGAGAAGCGTTGGGAATACGAGGACGATCGCTCAATGCGCTAGCCACTTTATTCACATTAAGTTTGAACGTCTTTGTGTCAAAATATACCATAATAGCAATTTTTATTTCTATAAATTTATATTTATCTATGGGTATATTTTTGAGGCAAAAATTAGTGTATTAAACTATTTTAAATAGTTATTAATAATTATTGTTGTTATATACATTGCTTACCAGTAAGTTAAATTGTTCATAGATTTTCATTAATCAGTAATAACTAACACTCACGATATTTAGGTAGTTTTTGAACCAATTCTAATTCCCCTTTTGGATTTTCCTCATTTAAGTTTTACGTGGCTGAGTCACGGCTTTAAATTAAATTAAACCTAATAGGCTTAGGAAAACAAAAAATATAACTCTTCTCCTCAAAATGTGATATTTTGTAGTTTAGTACATAGAATTTGAAAATTGAATTAATTAAAAGAAATGTTCGCCATAAACCATATGCGAAATTTCTTGGAACAAGGCTGGAACTAATTTAATAAAATTTAGGATTTTGGTCCGAATTGTGTCCAATTTTAAATAACTCTGTTACACCAACTCTAAGGGTGTTAAATTAAGTACTGATTGTTGAAAATAGCTCTATTAGGTAAACGGTTACTCCTTTCGCTCTGAAAAAGCGGTTTTGTATAGTGGGGGAGGGGATACCCCTTTAGAGAATGTAATTTCCTTGTGTTTGTCGTTTTGTTTAATTCCTAACTGACCTCTCCCAGTGAAATTATAAAGATTGGAAACATGAAAGTAGTGAGCTGAATTAAGTGCTAATTCTGAAAAACATATTGCGGCTGTCCCTGCGAGGTACCTAATTTTATGTATGCTCGTTGGACTTGACAAAATCATGTTAGGGGGTTAATAAAGTGTTAGAGTTTAAAAAAAAAAAAAAAAATTTGGGACCTTACAGTTATCGACCTCCAAATTGTTCCGATAGCATTGATAACTATCAGTTTCTTTGTTGTACTTTTCGTCCTGTTTCTCTAATTTGCTACAAGTCGATTTTCAAAAATGTATGTTGTTCCGATAATCATATTTGATTTATCAATTTTGCTAGTGAATCTGCTATTAATTTGATGTGTGTTGTGGTGGGAACTCACCAATCAAGAAAGATTTGGTCGGAAGGCGCCCCTCCCCCCCAGCTCTTTGGGTTGTGGAACTGCAGTACCTCGCGCAAGGAATCTACTCGCGTGAGAGAGACACGCAGACTACTCGGAATTTGGAGTATTAAAAGTAATGAAAATGATTTATACTTGTTACTCTCTCGGCCATTGCGATATCGTAGGCCCCTCAGAGCTCTCCTGCTTCTGAAAGATACTGTATGCACAATGTCTTACAGGTAATGAGCCGCGAACTCCCAGCGTTCTCAGATCTGAAGTATTTAATACACTTTACAGTTATAGTTTACAGAAGCCAAACAAAGTGACAAGTTCCTTGTTGTGCAAAACCTGTTGTAGGGGATTGCCTGCAATTTCTTGTTATGCGAGTAAAATAATTTTTTCGATGTAGTAATATTTAATTCAAAGTAATGAAATTCAACATAAATCTCTTTATTACTAAAACTAATATTTTACGAGTTACTCAACGAAATAAAAAAAAAATATGAGTGGGAGTTTTACTCAACTGTTAATTTTAATTTTACGGCCTAGAAGCCATAATTAGTTGTTTTTCTTAATGCACGTCTCTTTTAAATGTAATAAATTAATTAAATTAAATGCATAGGTCGTTATTAAGCGATATCGGGCGAATAGGAGTCGTGCATTAGTTGAAACGTCAGTGTCAAATGCCTTGTGAGTACGAACATTTGGTGGTCGAGTCAAAAGTCTACGAAGATGTATTTATTGATAAAAGAAATATTTTAAGTGGAAAGTGAAATACAAGTATTCATTTGCTACAATGCTGGATAATTCGCTAACTTTACGCAGCTCCTGCGTGTCGGAGTTTGCAATTCCTCCGTGTGTTAGGTAAACCTTATACTTCAAACGTCATTGACTAGTCTTTATAAGTCGCTGATTTTTTATATTTATTTCTCAATTAATTTTCGTGTATCTTAATACATTATTGGATTTTGAAACATTTCTTGTGAGGATTTAATATTGTCACCTGAGATATTCATCCTTAATATTTATTTTTTAATTTACTTTATATATATTTTCCTTGATTTCTTCCATGAAACATATAATTAATTTACTCAGGTTCCTGAAGTCGTTATTGCTGTTAAAAGTTGAAGTGGTACTCATTAATGTCAAAGTAAATATTTAGTAGGGAAACGTATTGTCGTCATTTCGTTGGATCACTTGTTGTGATAAGCCCTAGTCTTACAGAAGAACAGGATCGGATATTCCCTTCAAATAGATCACCTTCCGTCTCCATACTGCTGACGCTTTAGACTATCAGCTGTCTCCATACTCCTACCGCTTCCTCTTGTAGATGTTCATTTGTTATGGGTTTCCCTCGTTATTGTGATTTTAAACAAGCTGTGTCACTTGGCATGAAAGTGTCGTTGCAGTTGAGAGTGTCGCAGTTGAGAATGCAGGAGCAGTTTGGCGACAGCCCCTGATGAAGGATTGAACTTTAATCGAAAGGTTAGCAATGCCGAGTTAAAGTCTTTCTATTTACTATAATCTCGCACTTTTTCTTATATATTTAGAATAGTTATTCGGTTGAGGGAAATTGAACGCAGCACATTGATGTGCGATGGAGTCCCCGCTTCATCTCACCGTCTGACCCAGCGATGAGTAAGGAAACATTATGGCGTTACCCTCTTGGATCCTGACCTCCCGCAAGTGTTAGACTTGCCTGAGACGAACGAGGCGTCGCAGCGCCTTCCTTCAGCACATAAAGATGCTGGCTTTACATAGATAGGAGCACTATCGCGAGAGGACACGACGTGTGACTGAGCCCACCAGCAAGCTGACTTGATAAATATCTCAATGGAGGACTGTATGTGCCCTGTCCTCCAAGATATACAAACTCTGGGGAACAATGGCTCGCCGAACAATACACCACAGGTCGCATACTCCCGCCTGCCGCTTTTATATTTATATCTGCTAATCTGGGGCCCACTGGGAACCGCTTTTTTCCACTGTGTCCTAGGCCTCCGTCTCCTCTTAGTCCTGTTGTACTTCCCTCTATTGTTCGTGTAGTCTGCGCTATTTCCTCAGTTCAGCGGGCTTTATGACTCTCTCTTGCAAAGGCAGTGTAGTCTTGTTGTTCTACAAGTGCTCCAGACGAAAGAAATATGACCTCGTTTTTCTCAATGTGACATTTTCTATATAAAGTTATATATAATGAACACTAATTCGGCTTTTTAAAAAGTTAATTTATTAGAAATAGCTACACGGACATAATGACTGGCAGAACATCAGAGAGCGAAAGACAATATTACAGAAGATGGCCGGGTTTATTTAGTAGAAAAGTGCATTAGTTACGCGAGATAAAATCTACTCCGAGGGTACACAACTTACTCATGGCTATATAATGCCAAAGGATAACCCACCCGTTTGTGAGGCCTGTGGACAACTTCTTCCCATCAAACATATATTTACAGAGTGCCTAAAATATAAAGAAACAAGGAAAAAATATAACTTAAATGGGACTCTAGACGAAATTCTATTGGATGACAATAAAGTCATCGACTCTGTAATGAACTTTCTGGAAGAGGGCAGGCTTTTAAATCTTGTCTAGATGCATTTTCAGTATGCTTCTTTTCCATTCTCTCTCATTTTTTTCTTTCTTGTAAATTTCATTGTTTTCAAGTACAAAGAAATTACTAAGCCTATCCACATAATAACTATTCGCATTAACAATTCATTATAACTCACCTTTTTCACACTCGTTTCGACCGCCATCTTAGTCAGTAGAATCCTACTATTAGAGATTTCTTTTGGCAAATTTTTATTTCTTCCTACCTCTCTGCGATCTTTTCTCGATCCAGGTTGTAACTCGTTCTCGCGGCTTTCTTGTGGTACCTGACCGATAGTGTTTCATTAAACCTAATTTCTGTGGAGGATGATGTTTGTAGACTATTTAATTACAATATTTTTATTCATGCTTGTTTATAAAAATAATATTATAATATTCAAATAGGTTGCAATCATTACACATCGTATTAGGTCGGTAGTGAAATAAATATTATTATTTATATCTATTTATTACTAACCATACAGATACCCTCATCAGATTTTGGGATAAAGTAAAGTAATTAAAGCGGGAGAAATTAATCAGGATATAATTATCGCTATACTAGTCAAGGTTTTTTTTTATAGATTAATTCTATTTATTAAGATCTAGGTGAGTTTCTAAAATTTAAATTTCCATAAATTATTACTATTTCTGGCTTTTACAAAAATAAAGAGGACGAGCAGTATCTTGTCCAGATGGCAAACTTGTGGATTTAAAGATATTGATTTTCTGTCCTTTCTGTACTGACCGCGTCTAATACTGAAATTAAATTATTAAGTTTTGTGAATATGTAAAAGCTTGAGGATATACCTTAAGTATCTGTTCATAGTAAATTCTTGACATTATAACTGCTACGTACCATCGAAGTTTTGACCAGTCTACATGAGACATTACCTGGGTTTGTAAATCTCTCTGCATTGCTAATAACCACATCTCTGATAGATTTGTTCAATGGGGTTTTTCAGAAACATTTTATCAGCAGCAAGCAGTCAGTGACATTGCTACATCGTGACACAGAACTACTGTTTTGTAACGCATCAACATTAGAATTTACGATTATAGAGAAATATAATATCTGGAATAATATGACAGTTTATGACGAGCTTACTGCTTAATATAAAGCCATTGGAATACAAGTAACTGATAGTACCTCATATTGATTTAAATTTTTCTTATACTTACGGATTATTAACTTATGATTAAGTCGAGTGAGTTTTGAACATGGCAGGTATTCTTTTTTAATTCTAACTACTTTTATGTTATCTTAATGCTTGACATAATTAATATTTTCCATTAGTTCGATAATTTTATTATATCGCATTAGTAAAAATGATTTATGAAAGGGATTAGTACAGAATGGGTGATGGGAGTGATATCAGAATGTGTATCTGTTAGAGGATTCCCATAGATCATGATGAGGATCTCGACTTGATGGCCAGATAACTCTTCACTCCTTATTGCCCTTCCGAAACAGAAATCAATTAGTGAAGGAAAGGACACCTTGGGGCGGCAAACGCCATCAATAACAGTGGGGGAGGTTATCTCTGCCTCGCTCAGCCTCTGGTTAATACTAATAAATGTCAGTGAACTGAATGCCAAGAGTCTGAAATAAGGGTGCTCTGACGACTTTGCCCGTATAACCTTCTCGTGTTCCCTGAGTGCTCCTCATGCCTTCGTTCACAATAACAAAATCGTGAAATACTTTTGATGAGATTTTGTATAAATCTCAAAAACTTTTCTAAAAATTGTTCATAATATTATCGACAGCATATATCTCATATCTATACATTATATATTTGTTCCGCAATTAACGTAAATTGTTAAATTTAACAATATTCCTTTACCACGTACAAATTCCTTTCGTTACCTTGGGTTCCATCTTGACTCACGACTTACATGGGGGGAACATACTAAAATTAAAAGACAAGAACTCAATCGGCGATATGGACTTCTATACAGACTCATGAATAAGAACTCAGATCTTACGATAGAAAACAAACTGACGCTCTACAAAACCTTATTACGACCAATCTGGACGGAGTAGAAATCTGGGGGGCCGCCAAGCCTTCCAACATCCAAAGAATTCAGTCCTTTCTATCCAAAATCCTCAGAATGATAGAAAATGCTCCCTATTACATATCCAATTCTTCCCTTCACCACGATCTTAATATTCCTTTTGTTCAGGATCTCATTTCTTCGGGCTTCACCTTTTTCCACAGTAAACTGCCATACCATCCTAATCCAGGCAAATATTTATTGTTGGGCTCTTAACGATACGAGTTATACATTCTTTGATTTTTTATGAAGAATATAATAAATATGCAAATGTATTTTTTCTGATGTTAATGTTCTTTAACGTTTTTATGAAAGACGTTTATTAAGGATTATATTTGCGAATGTAACTTCTGTAATGAATGGGCGCTTCTTCCTGCTTCTTCCTTCCTCGTTCTTCCTGCCTTGTCTAGTGATCTTAGTGATCTTGCTTTTTACGGTCATTTTTCTTGTCAGATAAATCTTGTCATTTACTCTTTTACATATTCATCTTTAATTATTGACGCACTGGCTTCATAAGTTCTTTCTATATTTCACATGAAGTATATGAATAAATTTTTTTTAAAAATGTAAATCTGAAATGGTGCGTGAACATATTAAGGGAGTTGTAGGTGACTTAGAAACACCCAGTCTGACATCTCAGATTCAAATGTCATTCTTGGCAGCACGCTTCCTTTCTCACAGGACATTCTTTCTTGGAGGAGAAGAAGTCCTGCCTGCGTGCAGAAAACGACAAAGCATTTGAGGTTAGGTGCAGACAGGTTGTGCGATGCGGTAGGTCTCATGTGGGTCAAAGGTCGGGAGCTAGCGTGATACTCCCGCAATATTCCTCTCTCTCTCTCTCTGCTCGTGCTCCTATTGTCTCCGCCTCCCTCCTTTCATTTATTTTCTCTTTTCATAAATTGTTTAATCTAGAGAGATGGACAAAAACACTTGTGTCTACAAAATCCTCAGTTGACAGCTTCCACCTCAGGCACGAGATCTGCCCATAAAGATTAGCTAACTCTTTATTCTAATTATAATTAGTCTGGAAAAATTTTTGTTTTGATAGGTACAGATACCCTCATCAGATTTTGGGATAAAGTAAAGTAATTAAAGCGGGAGAAATTAATCAGGATATAATTATCGCTATACTAGTCAAGGTTTTTTTTTATAGATTAATTCTATTTATTAAGATCTAGGTGAGTTTCTAAAATTTAAATTTCCATAAATTATTACTATTTCTGGCTTTTNTACTTATTTATGTATATCAAGAAGCAGGTAACTTAAGCTATTCCCCACACTCTACTCCCGTGCATTCTGCAGCCACCCTTGGCGACCTCCCTTTCTGCACTCATTGTTCTCTCCGGCTTATGGAGAAATATAAGACATTAACTTTTATAACCTCTATGTCTCTAAAGAATAATGGGAAAACTCGTTTGTTGACGCAAGTCAATTTTGCTGTAAAGACAAAGTTGTGGCTTAGAAGCAATACTTAGCTAGCTAACCATGTAGGAGGTTATCTAATACTTTGTTTTGCTCATGTCTAGAAAAATGTACAGAAATGAAGGTGGTAGTTCGTTTAATTTTTTACAATAATGCCTAGCTTTCCTACCAGCGAATATTTTTGGTATCATATGGCGAGCGCTTTCGGACATTGTCCATCTTCTTGGCCGAATACATGTGTACACTGTCACTGTCTGTATTCAACAGCGAAAAGCAGACGACAGAAAGCGCTCGCCAACAGAAGATGGTTTGCAGAAACCAATGAAGATGGACAATAGAAGATATGATAGTTCTAGTCGTGAAAATAACCTTTTAGAATATTTTTGGTCCCTATGACAACGAGGATCAATCTGAATGTCCTCCATGAAAACTCTGGATGGACTATCATGATCTCGGTGGATATCGCGCTTCAAGACATTTAATACTTTCATTAGGCAAAGGGATTCCTTTTCAGCATCTGCCGTGGGAAGGAAACGGCCGGGCTGAGGTCGTAGCCTGGGTTTCTTCTGGAAGTAATTTAGCTCCGTGGCAGACAGCTAAACCTGTCATGTTCTCTTCCCGTTCGAGGATTCTCAAACATTTCATCCAAATGTAATCATCTCATCAGGCGAATTGGATTTTTAAGAAAGAACTTTCTCGTTGTTTTTTTATTATTTTTATATGTGTTTCTCAATTGTGTCTGAGCATTAAAACAAGGTCGTATTGTCATTTACATACATTTAATTATTAGTATTGTAAATGTAAATACAACAATTTCGTGGCTGCATTTTGTGTAAACCACATAGTTTACACAAAAATAGACATACCTATGTTTATTCATTTTACAGTTATAGGTTTCTCTTCTTTTGTGTCATCATGTTACGCCTATTACAGATAAATCAGTTGCTTGTAGTTATCGCTAGTTTCACCTACTTAGTAGCAGCCCTGCACCTAGTCAGACAGAAGATAAAGCTCGGAGCCGGCCCAAAGTAGTCACATAAATAACTGTGAATCACTGATAAGAGGAACCGTTCTTCCGTCTCCATCACGGGTAACCATCTGACGTCATTTGGAGCTGTGGAGAGTTTTTAAGGACACTCGCTGCCCTAGTCAGAAGCAGTTGAAGGGACTCGAGTAATGCCCTCAGATGCTTCTCTCACTAACCTATAACAGTTACCATTCTTGGCGTTCCGTGTCAATATGTGTTAAAACTTTCCTTTTGCTATCACTTAATATATTTTTGGACAATTTTTTTTAAGTTGCTTATTTGCCTCATACCTAGGAAAAATATATAAATTAAAAAAAAAAAATTTATTTTATATTTATTCACTGGACAATTTATTTTGAGTGTTGTAAAATTGTATAACTACACTATGTGCTTTTGTCCATAAACGATATAACCTTATGTTTAAAACTAATTTCACAGTTGGAAGCTTGTACTATTTTTCATATTTATTTCAATTTGGCCATAAGGATAATTAATTTTCTCCTTTTGCAGGATGACAACAAAAAGAATTTCACATGTGCCACTTACCCTCAGCAGGCTCCAGGCCACACCGGTTACTTGACATTTGCTACTCTGCCTCCTCAACATGCTCGTCTTTCCAGCTCCAGTGGTACTGTCTTCTGAGAACTTGATATCTGTTGGTGCAGACCTGGTCTTGATCCCTTCTTAACAGAATACACCAATTAGTTTCCACGCTTTCGACTCAATTCCGATATCAAAACCGAGTTTCCTCTTCATCCCTTCTCACCTTGATCTTGCCAGAGTACTTCTGTACTCTACTCTGTTTCTAAGATATCTGCTCATTCCCGATACCAAAACCAAGTCTCCTCTTGATCCCTTCTTACCTTGATCTTGCCAGAGTACTTCTCTACTCTACTCTGTTTCTAAGATATCTGCTCATTCCCAATACTAAAACCAAGTCTCCTCTTGATCCCTTGTCACATTGATCTTGCCAGAGTAATTCTGTACTCTACTCTGTTTCTAAGATATCTGCTCATTCCGGATACCAAAACCAAGTCTCCTCTTTATAATGTTCATCATTGCAGACAATAAATCTTACGGGGATGGATTAAATATTTGTGATCTTTCTCTGTTAAAACAAGGTAAGGAGTGTATTGCTTTATTTTCAAGAGAAAAAGAACCTCTCCCCAGAGTCGAAGTAAAAGAAATCTGTGATTATTATATTTTTAAAACTATAATATCATCATATGTACTTTATAAAGTTGATTAATTATTGTATTATACATCATTATTAATAATTTATATAATGTTTTGCTATTTTAAAGTCACTTATCGATGTAATTTACTTATATGATTGTAAAGAAAATTGTGTAAATAATTTATTTAATTGTACTGATAATTTGTATAATTTTTTATTAAATGAAATTTTCATAATGGTAGTCTATATAAAAACTTTTATATGTTTAATTAACAAACCTCATTTTTCATACAAAGCGTTTTGATAATTCTTACCTTATCTCTCTTAGTTCAAGTTTGAAGGAATATAAATAACAGTAAACTGCATTTATCCTTTACTGTTATGAAGATCATGCTCTTAAAAATTGCAGCCACTAATGTTATTTTGGTCACTGGAAGAAGGTTCTAGTCCAATTAGCAATTTTTATTTATTCATCGGATCTTAACTTTTAGGGCGCTTTTCGAAAGCTTGAAAAATGCGAACTCTTGAAAAAATGAGATAAAAATGGCTGATTGTACAAGGGCTGTTTAGAAAGAAGGCATATACACATCATTAGAACCCAATTATAAATCTAAATAGTAGTCGTAGTAGATTCAGCAATGAAAAGTCATCGCTGTTAAATCAAAGACCAATTCCACCCCCTTAAGCTCCTAACTCGCTCTTCTATGTAGCAATATTTCCCCCAATTAGCAGGATGACATTCTCCATTTTGCAGAAACCTGAGTGGAATAAGGAGTACCAAATCTTAGGGAGCAGAATAGCTTACGAGAAAGGCTGCACAGAAAGTAAGGCTGGCATCTGTTTGTCAACTCCTTTGGTTTACCAGGACGCCCTGAGCCAACGGAAGTTGAAGCATTGCATTTGTACTACGTGATAGACATAGCCAGCTGCACTTGGACCCTCTCGCCCGTGGAACATTGATAAAACATCCGATGAAAGTTTCTGAAATGAATCTAACTAGAAGGCTATTTCGGATAACTCGGCCAAGTGTCCTTAGTGTGTCGTCCTCTGCCGGAGGTTGTCACGCTAAGAACAAAGTCTGGCCTACGATAAATCCATTAGAGAACATGGAGAGTATTCCCTTCCCTCAGTAGAGAGCACCCATTCCCCAGAAAATATTTGTTTGAGCTGACTGATTTCGTCTCGGAAGCCTTCCTCTAGGCACTCATTTTGCTCGTTTGTGGAGATTAGATAATTTTTTGTGGCACGAATTAGTGCTGACGTTCTCACAGTCAATTAGATAAAAATGCTAAGACCCACAGGCCTCTGATTTTCTTATATCGATACAAAAAAAAAAAACCCTATTTTAGCCATTAAAGCTGAAGAAATTATTAGGAATAGTGAAAAAGGATATTAGATGACTGAGGAATTTTTTCATAACGAAGAATTTTTCATCTGAATGTATATCATGTTCTGGTACGCCGAAGAATCATCCAAGAAAGAAAGAACTGTCCAACTGTCAACCCTCCAAAGCATTTTGGTCGCGTGCCACATTTTTCCATTCAACAATCCCTACCATAGATGCTGGCATTACCAAAGAGTCTGGAATGAAATCTCTAGTTGCTTACCAAAACAATCTAGTTTCTCTCGTCTGAAATCTAAGGCATAAAGGTGACTAAAGCTTAAAAATTACCAACCAAAAATTACTACCTGGGTACTGAAACGTCAGTATTGTTCTCGTAAGTAGCACGTGACGAGGACTTACTGGAGCATTTGACGACTCTTTGGAAGAATTTAAAAGCCCGGGACATCATAAAGACTGAACCCTTTGACTTGCAGAGCTTAAACTTCATCTGGCTGACGGGCTCTGGGCATGGAAGGAATCTTTTTAAGTTGCGTCATGTTCCAACATAAATAGCTCGGTTTCCCTACGAGAAATCTAAAACTAAAAGCATTTAATGGTTATTCTCATTCCTGAATGTTTCCGCCTTCGGTTCAGTCCTCCAATAGACGCCCTGGTACAGACGTGAGGCTGGAATCAGCTGTATCTGTACCTTTGTAGCCAGCCGCCTCATCCCCAACTAACAGATGGCCCACACCAGAGTATATTATCTCCCCTTCAAAACAGCCGCTCTCTAAAAAGAAAATTGAAACGTTTTATAAAGAATTAATGGCTTTCTCTAGCTTGTAGTGCATCGAGAAAAATTATTTTCGTTAATATTTATCTTTTTTCTTATTATGGTCTCTTAAGGCGTTTTGTCTTAAGGCACTGGGCGAACATTATATTTCTTCTTCTCTCGTTTGTTTTGTATTAAATGTACTAAAATGTAATAATCTTACTGCGGAAAATCAACATATTATTTGATCTACTATTCAGATGTCGCACTTCTTTATTCAATGTCATACTTTCGGATTTTCATTTCTAATAAATAATAATCAAATTTTACTTAGATTTAAAAATTAGAACATGTCATTATTCAAATAATAAATATGACATGTTATCAAACTTTTAATAAAATAATTTTGAAATTATTAAATGAAAGCAAGAATAATTATTGAATAATTTCCACTGAATAATAAAATGAGTAAAATTTTTACTTTCTGGGAAATAAATATTTATTAATTTGGAGGTAACTAGAGCTTTATGAGGAAAGGTTAGTCAGGGATACCGTCTTGAAATCTGAACAATCATAATTTTTTTTTTGAAATTTTTTTTAAATTGTTGCCAACGTTTCGGCCTAAATTTCAGGCCATCATCAGAGTGATGGAGAGAGAGAGACTTCTGCTATATGTTAACTAAATCTCATGATATTAGATAAATGAAAGGCTACTAGTAAATTATGATTACATATATTCTCAATTTTCTTAAAAATTTCATATTTAAGTGGAGTTATAAAAGAAAATTAACTTCTATTCAATCTAAACTATTATAATATTATTCTGTTTC
>KZ807027.1:146966-167153 GCA_000696205.2 Oncopeltus fasciatus
TATATATATATATATATATATATATATATATATATAATATTTGCATGCAAAAAATCATGGTTTGTTATACATAAATAAATTGATAAATTTCAAATATCAGAGCACATTTATTGTTCAGGTTCAGCCTTGGAGGATATACATGTATTGTGTGGCTGTGATTTTAAGTGAGATTCACTGCCTCATCATAAGATAGATAGACGAAGTAATGTAAAAAAAAAACATTAAACTTTTTATCATGCTACTAAAGTTAGAAACTTTATTTCTTCACAAAAATCTTAGGATTAAAATTGTTAATTTCTTGAAAAATTTTGTTTAAAGTGGATTTGACTAGGTGAAGAAGTACAGTGAATACACTAACAAGCTTAGTTTTGTTCGTGCTGGGGGTTGCAATATTTCTTGTTAAGATCGGTGAAATGGGAAGAGCTAACTTTTATTGCCTATTGGGGGTGGGGAGGGGGGAGCGAAACAAAGCAAGTCTGAACCCGAGATAAATCAAGCACTCGGCACGAGAGACCTCCACATCCCCAAGCACAATACCCGTCACCTCTATTTATTATTGAATGCTCATTACCTAATGGGCCAAGAGGTGCGAAGTCGCCTCTCAAAGAGGTCTCTCGCTTCGTGTTTATGACGTCAGAGGTGCGAGTGTCTCTCTCTCGGCAAGCAGAGGAAGATTTACCTCTTTGGCGGAGCGAGGGGCAGTAATGTGTATCGTGCAGGATCGAGGCATTCTTCTCTTCCCCCTCTTTCAGTCATTACCATTAATTCTGAGAAAGCCTACTTACAACATGGGAAAACAAATATTTCTACCCTTCAACTTCATTTGGACGATTAATGCATTTCTGTCCATTAAAGAGAAAAGGAACGAAACTTTATGTTGATAAATAGGAAGTCGGGCGCCGGCTGAGCCCAGGGAATCTGTTGGCACTGCGAAATCATGTCACGCGAAAGGGAGTCGAGAAACAGAACCTTGTCTTGATGCCTAGAACAGAGTGACTACCAATTAATTGCTTGTCAATCCACTAACCTCGGTGGTTGAAAGGTAGAAAATAACTTAAAAAATAGAAAACTTAGTACTCTAGAAAAAATGTTATTTACTTTACTTGTAGAATGCAGTTAGTCAGTTCTTACAGAAGTAATTTTACCTTCCTCCCCTTGTAAATAACTATATCTTTACAATTATTAAAGCAATTTAAAAACTAGTTCCATGATCAAAGAACTAACATCTATAAGTACATCATAGCTGTCAAGTATTTCGCAATATTTGATTTAGTCAGCTTTATGGCTTCGAACTGTGGGAATACTTGAACACATTTGAACTAAAAGTGCTATTCATCACATATTAGTACTGGCGTAAGGCAGTTCATGTTGGGAGCGCTTAAAATAACTAATTATGCTCGTTCTAGCGAGAAAATAATAAACACTGTTAAAATTAAGTTCCAGCAATTTAAGAAGGAATTATATTGTCCTAATCTTATAATGCATTTTGTATTAATAAGGAAGGACTTGAATAAATAAAGACTATTTTGTAAGGAAAAACGTTTTTATGCCGACGTTTTAATCTATATTTCAGACCTTTCTTAGAGCTGAGAACAAAAGAACCATGCAAAGAAAATAAAACCAGATCTGAGTAAAAAATTAACACAAAAATATGAAATAAAAAAGTAAAGGATTGAATGAAACAATAAAAGGGTATGTAACCAACACTGAAAATGTATGATTAATTAGACTAAATACTGGAGACGCATTGTAAAAATAAGATATACATTGTAAACAATTTGAAACGTGCTCATTCCACTGGGGGTAGTAGAGGGAGTCTCCAGCTCTGGGGGTGACTAAATCATGACTTTTGAAAAATGTAGAAAGGGAACTTGAGGGGGCAGGGCTGAGGGAGAGATTATCGGAAAATTCTGATGAGAGGAGGTGTTTTACAGAGAGAAAGCTCGAATTTGAGGGATTCCAAGGCCACTCTGTGCAAATATGGGGTAGAGTATTCTATTTTTCTGATCCTGGCCGAAAGCCTGACTAATTTCTCCATCATAAGACTCACGGCCAACGAACCTCTAACCTAATTAAATCCTTCTCCAAACTGCATAAAGGCTCAATTTCAACTACAACAAACTCAAAATCAAAGTCTATTCCCTACAGTGACAGATGTAACGTCATTTACAAAATCCCTTGCTCCACTCACAACTGTACTACAGTATATATAAAGCAAACAAAGAACTCCATAAACACAACAAAAAAAATAGAAGACTTTAATATCGACAGACATACCGACTGACAAATTCACACTTTTGGCAACTGAAACCAACCATAAAAATAATTTTTAGCCAAGCCCATTTACAGAAAGTTATAAAAACCCTATTAATGACAAAACAGACAAAGATTATATATTTTTAACTTTCAGTAATATTTTTCATGTTCTTAAACAACAATTTTCATAAAACTTAGGTGAAGTTTAAATAGAGTAATATGAGAAACTAGATACAATTTTATCATTTCACCTACCAACCTCTCACTTCCCCATTTTACATTTCCAGTAACCTTAGCCCACCTAATCCCACACATTTCCAGTAATCTCGCCTTTCCTTCTGTAAAAACACCGACTCTCAACAGAATCCCCCCCCCCGCAACTGCCCTCCAATTCCTTTCCTCAAATTTTTTCATAAAGTAATTCCCATTCATGATTTAGTTGCCCTAATGTGAGCCTATTGATAGGGCCCAAACCCCCCCCCCCCACCACAACTTCCCTCCAAATCCTTTCCTTTCACAGTCATGATTTAGTTATGCTAAAGCAAGAGACTCCCCCTTTATCTCTCTCATCGGTATGTGAACTTTTTAAATTGTATACAATGTGTAAATTCTTTTTTATATGTCTAGTTTTAGTCTAATTACTCATATGTTTAAATAGTTTATTACACACACTCTTATTGTTTTATTCATTCTTTTTTTTTTTTTTATAAAACATATGAACTGTTTTTACACTCTGTTTATAAAATTACTCAGCCCTGTAGAAGGCCAGAAATTTATGCAGAATTATTGGCAATTACAATGAAAACATTTTAACTCCATAAATTAATTTTTATTTCATCAATGTTCAAGACAGTGTCACAATCCAATATTTCTCCATTAAGTTTCATGGTCAATTGACTATCTCCTAACTAAATTTCTTTTTTTTCAGCCAGAGAAAAATCTGATAATAAGAAACTGATTGGATACAGTTTTGCTAAATTGATGGAATCAAGTGGAGCTACTCTCAAGGTGAGTCTTAGAAGCTTGTGTATCTTACTGGACTTAATGAACCTTCTCATATACAAAATTTATTGTCCGACTATATATTCTAACTTTATCATATTTGATTATTTGATCTATTACTACCCGAGAATACTATGTATTTAAAAAATAAATCAATGGAATTTAACAAAATGTTTTAATTAATCTAGGGTAGGTTACAGGCACATCCCTATTTTCCTTTATTTATTTATGACTAATAGTAGTAGTTATTTATCACCAATCTAAAACTAGTATGAGGACTAGTATTCCTGGGATATTAAAATGAAAATACTCTCATATTGGTGGATCCCTTTCAATATGAATATCATTGCATTTGCAGTTCATTTTTGTCAAATTATGTTATAATTCTCAATAGAGAATCTTAATAATTGTAAGTTGTTTTATCTAAGTATTTTTTAAGGAATTGATTGTTCTCTTAATTTTTCACACAATTTTCTGAAGACTAATTTTTAAACTTCTCTTGAAATATAAAGTATATTTTTATAAAAAATTNAGTATTATGAAATAAATAAAACATATATTATTTTTTAAATAATACATTCATTGTAATATGTAATCCCACGCTGAATTAACTACAAGAAATGCACAGAAAGACAGAAAAAAATTCTTACAACCTCAGCCAGGAATTCTCTGGCTCCCTGTTCATTTCTTAAAACAGACATATATTGTCTTTGAATCTTATTTTTATTCTGATCTTATTTCCTTATCTTTATCTTGTTTTAGAAAAATCCCGTCCTCTCAAAAAATGAAAGACACTGAATCAAAGCTCGTGTGATCAAAAATAACTAGAGACTTGAGCAGTGTCCATGCTAAATATCTAGCATGAAACTTTAATATTTGCATTATTAATTAATATTATAAATAATAATTAATATTTATTTAAATAGTCAATATTAAATGCATTGATTTTTTTTTAGTTTTAAAAAATACTCATTATTATATATTTCCACTTTCCCAATTGCAACTTCAGTACTAAGTTTGGAAAAAATTTAAATGCACCATCACATTTATCTCTAAATTTCTATAATTAAAATAATTTTCAAGTTTTACTCGCCATGGAATATGAGCAGAAATGTTTTTGGTTAGCTAGATTGACATTATTTGCTAGCTAATAGTTAGCTCCTGCGTTTATACTTAGAAGTTATTTCTTAACTAGAGCCCGTAGCCTCGTAAGTCTTCATTCCTCTCTGGTAAACAAAGGTCGAAGGAATAGGAGCAGAAATGTTTTTGGTTAGCTAGATTGACATTAGTTGCTAGCTAATAGTTAGCTCCTGCGTTTATACTTAGAAGTTATTTCTTAACTAGAGCCCGTAGCCTCGTAAGTCTTCATTCCTCTCTGGTACACAAAGGTCGAAGGAATAGGAGCAGAAATGTTTTTGGTGAGCTAGATTGACATTAGTTGCTAGCTAACAGTTAGCTCCTGCGTTTATACTTGGAAGTTATTTCTTAACTAGAGCCCGTAGCCTCGTAAGTCTTCATTCATTTTTGGTAAACTAAGGTCGAAGGAATATGATAAACGGTAAGACGGTAAAGCACTTAGACAACTAATCCTACATCTGTATACTCATCCACCATCAGCTTATTAAAAAGAAAATATAGGAGAATTGAAAAAATAAAAATATTATAATTATTGTCAAATAATGTATTTTATCCAACAGTTTGTTTTAAAATTTATTTACTGAAAAAGTTCAAAATAAATTTCTTATACACTTTACAACATATGCTAAACTATAACAAAAATAACTTATTTATACATACATACATATTTATATAAAACATAAACCTTGAATGCCCAAACAACTAAATCATACTAATTTGTACAGTTTCGGTTCTAAACAGTACGTAATTTCGTTTATTTATAAAAAATAGACAATATATATTTACATATTATGGCATTTGTTACACTATTTTTGCCCAAATTGGACATTATTCTAAAAATAAATAATAATAAATATTTAACATAAAATAAACAAATATTTGAATATATTTACACAATTTAACATTGCAAAAGTACGTAATACTTTCTTAAATACTAATTGGCCTTCACAAAAAATACAAAAAAATATTATACAGGATTGCTCTGGAGAATAAGAGTTGACATCCGTAACAACTTTCTTACGCGTAAATAAAAAGTGTTAATTTACTGTGACGTATGTGAGTTATCGCAGTCCCTCTAGCAAGTGCTTTAGAGATAAATATTTTGTGCATTTCTCGTGGAGCATGCGCTGGAGTTACTTCAAAACTGGCCCGATCTATTTGTGTTCATAGTTATCAGGTTATCTAAGAATGTCTAGATATGTCTGTAGAACAGCTGATCCCACTCGAATATAACCCAATTTCGTAAAGTTTTCGGATTTATGTGGGAGAACTTCAAGCTAACTGCGTTATTTTGTAGGGCCTGGCCTAATCCTCCTTTGCTGGACTTACTTATGGATTCATAAACACAGCTATTATTTATCAAAAACTTTAACTTAGTTTTTGTACTATGTATTTTTATAAATGTCATTTTATTTAAATTGTAAAATAAATTGATTTAAACTGACTAATGAAGCACTTGGTGGGACCGTGTTCATTATTTAAGTGGTATGGTTAAAGTGTACTAAGGTGTACATGATATAGTTTAACCCATTTCAATGTAAGAGATTTTCATATAAGATGATACAAATATATGAATTATATTCTTCGATACATTTTTTTTAATATATGGATGTCGACCGATCTATATCTACCGATATACCGATTATGAAATGGCGAGGAGGAGTAGGGGATGTCGTCAGATTTAGTTATTTAAAGTGGTTGGGTTAGGTATACGCCTGTTATATATGAGGAAGGACCTACGCAGTGCAACGTGAGTAGGCAAATGTTGGCAAGATAGATTTCCAACGTGAATACATCGTGTATGTGTATGGATGGTAGCAATAATGGCGTACACAGATGACTAAGCGAAGAAGATTGAGGAACAGTTACAAAGATAACAAGTTATCTTTACATAACCCACAGATAAATGGCGATTATGCAACATGTATGCATATTATGAGTTTAAGCTAAATGGAAGCAAATTAGTCTATCGAAAGACCAATATATTACTAAAGTACATAGTTATTTTAGTTTGAAATAAAACTGAAGAAAAAAATAAGATCCAAATATGAATCATTCATTTAACATAACACAAGTTACAAAATACTAGTTTAATGATTTGAATGCTGATCGGGGGCAATTATCGGCAAATATTTACTGTCAGTATATAGGCATCGTGAGTACTGAGATTTATTTATGAGTAAATTAAATATATCTTCAAGGCGAATCGACCCTAAATTTTAATGTCTCTAACCTTAAAATTTTTACATAGCTTTAACAAAAAAAAAAAGAGTTACGTTTCTTCTGTATTGTTTGCTGATATAAAACTCTATTTGCCCAGAGAATGTCGAGTAGGTTCGTGTTGTCTGAGATGTCGCACCACTCACGATTATAACTATGGCCTTAACTCTGTTTTGAGCTGATATGGAAAAGTGTTAAATGTAAACCCTTTAACATTACATATGTTGTCCCCCCCCCCACTGTTTTGTATGTTATTCTCCATTACAATATGGCACTAGTGCAGTGGACCACTCATCTTCACTCCGTACAATTCGGAGTCGACATACTAACTAAATATATTTCAATAAAAATTTACTACATCTTCTAACTTAATATTTATTTATTTAAATATTAAATAAAAAATCCTTATTTGTTAAAATAACCTTGTGTAATTGAAAATGTGTAAAATTTAACACTTTGCTTTTAGGTATTAATTCTACTTAAATTCTGTTTAATTTTTCTGGGAGTGAAGTTTATCAATATGGTAATGAAAAAATTACATTAGGAATTTGGTTTTCTTCCTAATTATATCAGGAATAACTGAATTCTGAAGGAGCAGATTCATCATAAGAGCCTCGTAAGTGCCTGCAAAGGCACAGAGGCTCTGATGATATAACAGTAACCACCTTCTCAAAATCAACTAATCTTAAATAAGCAATTCATTGAAAATTTTTATAACTTTTATATGATGATTGTCCATAATGAGCAATTTAAAATTAACTCACTGAAGCTTTTTAGTTTTAATTTATTTTAATCAATTTACTGAAATAATATTGATTTATACAATAAATGCAAGGGAATAGAAAAACAAAATCATACTACCTCAGTCGGGACTCGAACTCGGATCTCCTGCTTAACGGGCTGGCATGTTTACCAATTACACTTCCGAGGCTAGCCAGATGATTCATTATGCTCCCCGCACTCTACTGGGAGTCTAAACCCCCGAGTAAGACAAATATATCGTCTTATGCTCGAAGGAGCTAACACCGTTAGCCATTAAACGAGAGTCTAATAAATAGCTGACAATGTTATCTCCTTCAAGCGTAAGACAATATATTTGTAGTAAGATTTTTTATTCTATTCCCTTGCATTTATTGTATAAAACTAATGTGAAATCATACATTAANATTTATTTATTTAAATATTAAATAAATATTATTTAATATAATTTGTATAATACTGCAACTAAAAGGAACGAATCAAAAAATGGAACATTCCATATTACACTATATATATAAATAAATGTATTTGAAAACACAAATTAATTACATTTAAAATTGCGCCAAAATATCAAAAATATAGTAACTATATTTATAAGTAATTATTGCACAAATTTTGACACTATTGCACTAAAGTAAGAACCTTATAGATTTGAAGCTTACAAGTTTAATTTAAGATTATTAGTAACATATTTTTTCTGCAATTGTAAGGAAAATAGATACAAAATTAAATCAAAGTGAAAGACTTGCGTATACTTTTCACCACAAATTACACTTACAACTTTTTCTTAGTGAATCTTCTTGCTAATTCCTGTTCTAAGTGTGGAGGTTATTGACTCTATTCAAATGTACAGTTCTTGTCTGCTTGTCTTGGATAATATGACAGAGATATCACCAACTGCTCTTTTGTGAGTCGCTAAATAACAGCTTAAGCCACATCAGTGTGATTGGGACAAGTACCCATAGGGGAATGATGAGTAAAAACATAAGTCCAAAGAGAAACTAGAACAGGATTGCATCTTTGATAGACACTGTATTTTATTATAAATCACATCTCAGTCAATTTCAAAACAATTGCAGAAAAAAAAACAACATACTTTTACATGTGGGAGAGAAGAGTTTTCTTCAAATTTGCTTCTGAAGTCTAGAGTATCTGACCTCCAGCTCAGCAGCTTCCCCCACTTGTCCAATAAATAGCTATCCAACTTATCAACATAACTTTACACATAAAACATTTACAAAATGAAAATTTATCACAGTTTGAGGACTGGCAATATGCCATACTTAAGAGAAAGTACAACTAAATTTTCCTAAGTAGATCTTCGCTACGCATTGGCAGGTCTTTCATCTGTAAAAAAAATCAAAATAAATGAAACATAATGCATTTAAAAATAAAAACCGAATTTAATCAATTATGCGAAAATTACTAATTATTATTGTCATGTTTTTTCAAGGTACAGTATATTATGGCATGAGAAGAGTGGATACTATTTAAATCATGAACTATTGAAACAAATAAATGTCAGAATGTTTCTATGTTGAATAATTGTTTAATTGAATGAAATATACTATCGAGGTAAATAAATGTTTCTTATTTACAATTCGGATACATAACTCACAAAGCCAATAGTTTAAAAGTTTTGAAAGTATTTAATTTGCTCTTCCAGCGACGTTCGAAATGGACAAAAGCAATAAATATAAAACTTGAGCAAGATAGAAACAGGGGATGGCCTCCTTTGTGCAACATGGCGGCGAACGCCCTCTCGTGGCGAACGCTAATCTTGCATCAGTTCCCAGCTAGACCAAGCTAATTAACCTTATTTCTAGGCTGTAACCTCTCGTAACCTCACTCTGTCGAGAACATGCAGCTACTTCCCAGTAAAATAAATCCAATTTTTTTCGCAAAGGCCCCCATTCCACAAAATTTTCAAAGTTCTTTCAAGAGTCATGATTTATTGAAATATATATTGTCCTTATAGAGATAATAGGAAGGAAAGATCAATAGTGCAGGTGCAAACACAATATCTCAGAATTTTCTTTCCGACTAAATATATTAATATTAATTCTAAAAAAATGAATATGTATTAGACGGAGAATGCAGAGTTATATAACATTATTAATTTAACATTTTCATCTCATTTATATGAGATATTGTATGAAATTGCTAATGATGATACCGTTAGTTCTAATCCACGGATCTAAGGTGCCTCGGTTCAAATCAAATAGAAAATACATGCTTTAAATCGGAATCAGGTGACGATCATGAAGGAAATTGTCAGTGTAGACGGCAAGGACTCTCCGGAAAGAGAACAAACACCTTCAAAGGTCCCCCTCACAATGTCCAGCAGTTTTCTCGTGGGGAAATTCTTCGCGGTATTTCCGTACTCTCACCCCCATTAACCCTTAATAAGAACGTTGAGGAAGAGGTAGTAAGGTCCATTTCATATCGGAAGACCACAAAATTTGAAATTTAGAGAGACACTAAGTCCTTAGGAGCGTGCTGCGATGGATTGTTCCGGAAACTTACTTCATGTTTCTCAATCGTTTTGCAATCAATTTATCTCAGATATTGCGCGAATGGATACGTCTGTCAGCCCGCTCTGCCATTCAGATCCTTCTCAATGGACAATGGCCGCGGATGGGGAGTAGGGGAAGAAGAAAGCGCCGGCCTGAATGCCCGGAATGAGAAATCCCTTGATGAGGCATGTGAAAAATGGTTGACTTCCGGCGGACTCGGACCTTATTAAAAACGACTTAAGGAAGAGGCCGGTGCTGCCACCCAGCGCGACGGAAAAACCACGACAATTAGAGTTAGCCTCCGTCAAAGGAGCGGCGGCCGACTAAAGGGTTCACCTCAAACTGTCGCAGGACAAAAACATGGCGGCCTTCACCCCATCTGTCGGGGGGAGGGTCTTCCGAGGACTTCCGCAGTATAGGGTGGGAAGAGGAATCGCATTCGCCCTTTGTGACGCTAAACCCCGGCCATTCTATACTTAGGCTTATATTGTTTAATAATGCCGATAACAAATTTCTTCCGACAGAAATAAAAACAAAGTATGCTTAAGGATTATGGACATTCGTGTCGTGTGTAGGCTTATGACGAGTTTATGTGTTTGAACAGAACAATAAGCAATGCGCCTGTTTCCCTAAAATTTATGCAGAAAGAAGTAGCGTACTAACATATCCCTAGAACATCAGTTTAGTATTTAGCAGTGCCTATGTGATAATCCCCAATACCAACAAAGAGTGACATGTACAAAATAAAGACCAAAGCTTAACCAAAATTTCCAAACTAATAATAATTAATAAGAACAAAAGAACTAGTTGGTATTCATACACACATATCAGTGGCTAATAATCAACCTTTATAATGATTCAGTATAGCAAGGGAATGGATGATGACGTCTTCAGCTATTATATTTTAAATCGATACCGAGACAAAGTTATCGGTTTTGACGGGCTTTTGAGCGCCAAATCAATCTCTCAGACATTATACGTCACGTTCTCTTGTTTTCAGATCAGTTTTTTTCATAAAGGTACGAATGGGATGGACATGAAAAGTGCCATTGACGGAGGAGCAGTCCTTCACAAGAGCCTGAGCGACAGCCCCAGGATGTTCTTTACTTAGCCCTTAGACTTCTTCGAGGCAGGGGAGAACCGAAGTAGAGAAAGTGTAAGGAAAGGCAGATAGGGGAAGAGCATCCAAGACAAGTAACGGAGCAGTTATTGACTGCTTTCTAACGACTATGAAACATTAATGACTCCCCTCGCACAGGCAGACAGGACAAAAACAGGACTTCTTGTGCAAGGTTCGGAGACAGTTCTCCGTTAATTGTATTCTGCGCGAAAGGAGGCCTCCACTCTCACAAAAATAAGGAGTAGAACTGTTATGTGTCGCCAAGTACCTCTAGCATTCATGTGCACACTGCACTATATAATTGGGTAAAGTTCTCAAACTTCTACTTGATTTTATTTCTGTTTGAATGATCTGGTATACTTCATACTTCTACAGATATTATTCCCCACTTTTAATGTATAAATAAAGCTGTCTCATTTCTAGAATAGAATGATAATAGTTCTAAAGTACCAGAGAAACCATCAGTCGTCCAAAATATTAATTTAAAGATGGCCATCTAAGGTATTAAGTTATATCTGAATTATTTTGACACACAATTCCACCATGGACAGAGGGGGTATCTACAGTTTGCCACCCTGTTCTAAACACCGGTGTCAATGGGTAGACATTTATAAAGCCTGGCGAAGACGGGAAAAAAGCCGTTAGCGCCTTGGTACACCCGAATCAACCAAACCGGAGTCCGAAAATGTATAACTTAATCTGGGTCAGGGGATATTCCATTGATGGAATATTTTCCTCTGAAGGTTCTACACTCCCGACTTCAGTTTCATTGAAATCCATGGCGACATTCTAAGTGTAAAAGAGCCACTTATCCGAAGTTTTTTTAATTTTTTAAAATGTGTATTTTTTGGATCAACCTTGACCGAACCCTAACAAAAATCATCTAATAATAAGATTTATACGGTCAATAAAAATCTCCATTTGAACATAGGTATTTTCCTATCTATATCTAAGTAATCTTGAAATTGTTCTCCGTTAAACTACACTTGTCAATGTCACACAAATAGTAGAGTATGTTGAAACATTATATAAATGGGTATATAAGTGGATTTCTGAGGCACTTATTTACAGCACCCATGCAAAAGGGTGGGAGATTTACCTTTGATGGGGTGCAAGAGAAGGTGGTCTGGAGGACTGTCTGGGTGGTGGTCCAGCCTGAGGAGGAGGGGGTTGGGGCGAGGGTGCGGGGGCGGCTGGAGCGGGAAGAGCCGAGGATGGTCGGGGGCCGACCAACTGAAACAGCCGAGCAGGGTCTGATGTTCGTGGTCCAGGCCTGGAGGTGGCAAAGCGGGGACGTACTGCTCCGGAGGCCAGTCGAACGTGAAGGCGGGGGTGGGTGGTTGTTGGTAGGACACTGCTGACCCCGGTGTCGGAGGGGTGGTGGTGACGTAGGGACTCAAATCTTGGTGCAAGATGTCCGGGACCTGCAACATATCTCACATCTTGCCTTCACCATGTCTAGAGAGATAACTGTTTGCTGTAGATACAATTTATTTATCAATAAATACTTAAAATGATTCCCTCTATATTTCATATACCTATGTTTTGGTTCATCATTTTAATTGAAGCATAAGATCAACTTCAGATTATCCACTATGGTTAAGTTAATGTTTATGTTTAAGAGCAAACCAGATTTCTTTCCAGACATTTACTAATGTCAGCAGTTGGATGGAATTATTCTCTAATAATGATCATAATTATATTAGTTAGCATAGGATATTGTTTTCTTATAACCCTCCATTATAGGACATAGTATAACCTGCTATGCTGATATAGGATATGGTATATAATATATAACCCTTCCCCCTTAAAAAAATGTCGTGAGCGGGAAGAGCAGATCACTTGGAAAAGTAAAAATCAAAATGTTTCAAAATGTTGCGTCATTATATTGCATATTATATATACACACACACACATATGTGTATATATTATATACATAATATGGCAGATAAAACAATTAAATACTATTCATAATATTTTTCTTGCTATTTCCTAGGTGTTTCCTTTGAAAATTAGATTTTTGGAAACATGATAAACAAAGCAACTGTTCACATGAAGATGAACAGCCAAAGCTAGCTAACCCCCTAAAACTAAGCTTTTATAGATCTTACTAATGTATATAACAGTTTAAAGTAAAAAATAACTTTATAATTTAAATAATCATTTAAATGTTTTATGGTAAAATCGGGGGATAAAGACCGATTTCCTTGACTCAATTTTTGTGGTTGAAATATTACTAATGAGTAAGTGTTAAATTTTTTTTTTTTGTTTGTTTATTCTGTCTTTCAACCATCCAAGGGCATGTAGGGAGGAACTATCCACCGATAGTCGCCTTGTTTTAAACATCCATGGCCCTGCACAGTCTTAATTTGTTAATAAAAGACAGAAATTCCAGAAGGATCACTTTGCCTAACCTGGCGACCATATTTAGTTCCTCAGAACTCTTACAGAAATACAGAAGGTGTCTCCTACAGAGGAAAAAGAATAAAACAGTATATCAATAACTTATATAATTTTCTTTTCAATGTATCTTCCATCTTGTGTAAAAAACAATGGTTTTGGGCCAAGAATAAAAATATATTTCTTCTTCTTCTTTTCAATATTATAAACAAATTTCAAAGAAATAAACTACAAGTTTAATAATTTTCATTAACTATTTTTTACAGTTGATGACTGTATAGAAAGTTAGTATAGAAAATACATCTTTTTAATCCTGATTTTTAAGACATGATAGAAATACTCTGTATAAAGCCTTTCTCAAGAATATCATCTCTACTTATTCAATTCATTGTTCGAAAACATCCCCTGTTATACTGAAAGAGCTCATCAACATATTTCCTTCTGCCTCGAAGATTAAATCTTTCGGTACAGTAAACTCTTGTTTGGATTCATTCTTTATGTAAAAGGCTAAATCTTGTAGTTTGTCCTAAAACTAATGCAGTTTCAAACGCCTAGGAAGATGCACATCGAGTATCCAGCACCTGCAAATGGGAGTAGAGGCAAGGCTTCCACGACGGAACAGAGTCTGTGGAAGTGTGACCACTTACCTTCTGGACGGTGGTGTCGGACCATGGCGGACTGGGGTTCCATTGCTCCATGACTTCCGTGGGGTCGAGGGTCGCGGCGGCCTTCACGAGGTGCCTCGGCCTGCCGACGTTCTGCCCTCCGCTCACCGCCAACACGGTCCCGCCGCCAGAGTCCAGGTCGACCAGAGAGGCTGGCGAGGATCGAGGGCTCAGCTCTGGCTTGAGTTCTCCGGGCTCGTGGTGCACCGAGTAGTCCACGGGTTCGGGCTCGCTACGTCGCGCGTACCTGCACATCAGAGACCTTAGCTTTATATGTGCCATGCCTGCTAGTCATGCAGCAGTTTTGTTCATTGGGAAAATATTCTTACTATAAGAATAGTATATTCTATAAATAAATAAAATAAAGATAGCCTGTTAATATTAACAAAGATCACTTAAATACCACTGAACAGTATAAACTTTATTTATACTATCAGGGAGCACTGTACTCTATATGAGCTAACTAGATAGTGTTCGAGTACTCCATAAAATATAAGTTACAAAATATAGTAATATAGTGAAAAACGGGTACATGTGAAAAGTGCTGCAGCTTGTTCGGATATACTGCAATGTATTTTTATATCAACCTAATCCCATGATCCTATTTGCTAGGAATGGAAGCATAGTAATAACAAGGTTGGAGAAAAAAAAATTGAACATTATTCAAAAATGCTTAAAAACCAAAAAGTATTCTTATAGAGTTTGTGGTTGATCACTTCGGAGGATCAGAATGATAAATGTTTAGAAAAACCATGTGATATCAATAATTAGTTAATAATTTAGTTCAAATTATTAGTTATTATATTTTCTATGTAACTCCGGTATAAATTCGATTAGTTTATTGTGAATTCGTTAAGAATATAGAAAAGTGTTTCTTTATTTTTTAAGAATTATTTTGTTTTTGATAAAATGCAAAGACCTTATTACTCTGTTTGTTAGTTTAATTTGCCCTCTCCCCTCTCTGTTGTTATGTTAAAATTAATCATTTAGGCCTCATATCTATGCTTATCAGAATGTACTTTGATTTGATTAGTGCTTCCGAAATTATACTATCGAAATTATACAGACATTAGTTTTTATAGATTTTACTTCTATAAATTAATTTATGGTTTGCGGAGGTGTAATACTGAAATCGTGATTACTCATAGAAATTTAACTGTAATTAAAACGAAAATAAGATTATTCTGTAAATTGGACGATTGTTTACGAAAATTCTACAGTAGAAAATACTTAATTATCATCACAAGTCTTTTCAAAGATAGGAAATATGAAGGGAAATAATTATAATATAATAATTATAACAATAAATTGTATATAGTTGAGATAGTACAGGCTGTCATAGGCACTAATTACAACTAATATGATTACACCTGCATAAGATGCAACTAAAAATAGCAGTTCTTCTGCAAACAGCATAATGGTATGTGTGAGTGTCGTCGAGTACTCACCTGAAGTGTTCGTGGGATATGGGCGGTGGAGGGGGATGATGAGGGGATGGTTTGTGGTGGTAAGGCGGAGGTCCCGGGGGCGGGGGTGGCTCGGAGTACGGCGACTGCACCCCCTGCTGGTAGTAGCCGTGCAGTCTGGTAGGTGTGGTCGGCTCGTAGCCCAGACCGTACTGCAGCTTGCTCTGCACAGTGTAGTAGTGGTAGAGCCAGCTGTTGGCTCGCATCACACTCGCCTCTGCCTCACTGCAACAAACGAGCTCATCAGTACACAGAGAGAGCATTCCTCCTACCCCAACACAACAAACGTTCTCATCAGCGCAGAAAGTGCATTCAGCCTACCCCAACACAACAAACGTACTCATCAGTACTCAGAGAGAGAGCATCCAGCCTACCCCAACACAACAAACGGAGAGAGAGAGAGAGAGAGAGAGAGAGCATTCCCCCTACCCCAACACAACAAACGTTCTCATCAGTACTCAGAGAGAGAGCATTCAGCCTACCCCAACACAACAAACGTACTCATCAGTACACAGAGAGAGAGAGAGAGAGAGAGAGAGAGAGAGAGAGCATTCCCCCTACCCCAACACAACAAACGTTCTCATCAGTGCAGAAAGTGTATCTAGCCTACTCCAACACAACAAACTTTCTCATCGGTGCAGATAGTGCATCCAGCCTACCCCAACACAACAAACGTTCTCATCAGTGCATAAAGTGAATTCAGCCTACCCCAACACAACAAACGTTTTCATCTGTACAGAAAGTGCATTCGCTTTACGTCAACACAACAAACGTTCTCATCAGTGCAGAAAGTGCAATCAGCCTACCCCAACACAACAAACGTTCTCATCAATGCAGAAAGTGCATCCACTCTACGTGAACATAACAAATGTTCTCATCAGTGCAGAAAGTGCATTCGCTCTACGTCCATACCACTGTAAAAATAGAGTTAGTAGAATTATAGCTCCAAAAAATTCCAACAGGAGGTGTTTTCTTTAACTGACCTAATGGGGATGCGATCGGCCGTTTGAGAGACAGGGGGAATAAAGTAACAGAAGTTCGAACCTATCGCAGAACGTACTATCAGCTGGGATGAAATAATTTGGGAGTGTTTTCAGGAGGATTAAATTAGCAGGGATAAAATCTGTGAATATACAGGAAGATATCTATGAGGATGATACGTCAAAGGACAGCATAAGCTGGAATGCAACGTGGGGGGGACAATAATATCTTAAGAGAAGTCCGGAGAGTTCGGTGTGGGAAGCCAATCAGCTGACGTGCTTATCTGCTTTAGCTGAAGGGGGTGCTTATCCTATACTTAGAGTTTGGATTTGGAAGAGATACAGTTTGCAGTAGAAATAAACTATTTTGTCCACATCTTTCAGGCAAGAAATGCAGTTGAAGAAGACATGGCTGCCGGGGCATGCATCACGAGAACAGGCTGACAATTAGGGACGCTGCACTGAGGATTGTTATCTCGGCCACCCGGAGTAGTGTGCCTGCTTTCCCATAGAGCGCTCTGCTTCCTGCACTGAGCATTCGCTAACGGGATGAGCACCTTTCACTGGGGCCTCCCATGTCACACACTAATTCAGTGTTTGTGCTGCGCTCATCACCGCGCATCAGGGTTTGCCACACACATTTCCTTCATAAAGAATAAATATATATATTTTAAATTTGAATTACAGATAGACTCTTACCTCAGTAAAGATTGGCATGAACAGTAATCGGCCGTAAATATATAACTACTTTGGGATGCTGTTTCAGAAAATAATATTAAATACATTATGAAATCAATAAAATTTGTATGTCTAACAATCAAATATCAATACAAAAATTACAACTCTATTTACATTTAAAATGAACTTAATGTTTTTGTCAAAATTTTAGAGATTAATATTAATTATAAATTATAATTTATAATAATTAAACTTATTATAAAATTCGAAAAAGAAATATGCATAAACTTTAGCGAATGAGAGCCATGCTTAAAGTAGTGCAGCAATCAGCCCTGAATTCTACATTCCCACTGATTAATATTTTGATTTTTCCTGAAGATCATAGTTCATTAGAGAGCTATTCATTAAAATGAATTCACTAAAGAAAGCAATAGAAATTCCAAATCTTGAATCCATTTCAGAATAAAGTCAGTATTTTTATGCACCAACATGTGAGTAGAGATTTTCAAAACTCTACTTATTTCAGCTCTTTATTTATATTTCTGCAGCTTGTATGTTATACCCCTAGCCAGAACATCAATGCATGGTCTTTAACGGAAAAAAAAAAAAAAATAAACACTGTCCCCCTACAGGACAGAGAAGTCCATGAGGAAACACGTGTGAGGGAGGGTTTATTCGCTTCCCGAGGCTCAATGGAGACGTGGTCAGCACACCTCTTAAATGTCAGCGAAGAATGGTACCCCAGTTACATCCTTGTAGAACATCGGAAATCATTAGTGCCATTACAAATAGTAACCTCTAACTCTCAAGGCAAGCCAGATATAGGCTACCTCTCCTGCTATAACCTGGGTATGTTACAGCGATTGCCTAGAGACAACCGTACTGCAAATAATCGCATGGGCGTATACAATTATGTACTTGCTCTTATACTACCTCTATGCTATCGGAGGACACTTTCCTTGCTTCTCCGACAAAGAAAAAGGGACACTTTCCAAAGAGCTGATTACACAACTTCAGGTTGTGACGTATCTGAACTTGGTTCAATACAACCTGAATTCAGTTCATCTGTAAGTTATATTTACTTTTAGCTCCAGTTTTTAATTTAGTTTGGCTCAGCCAGAATTTATCCCTCTCAAATACTTTTCAATTTAACTTAATTATTGCAATATTCTTGCAAGAAATCTGAACGAACCAGAATTACAAAGGCAAGTGCTTACAAAATGGCTGATGGCAGCCTTGTCCTTACTCCAGCCACTTATCATCAGAAGATACCATTTCGCAGGTCTCCTCCGGCAAGCGGTATGGAGGTATGGAGGCTGTCTCCTCGCTCCCTCTCGATCTCCGCCTATCGATAGAGGCTCATTAGAAGAGTCGATACTCAGTAATCGAGATCTAGTTCGGAGTAATCTTCCTTCACTATCGAGCCATATAATTAACTCTTTCTCGACATAATTAAGCAGGGCTTTACTGAGTAACCTTCAATCCGCACTTTACTTCTCTTTCTTTCTATTTCTCTCCTTAAGCCCCTCATTACGGGACTGCTTCGTCCGAGTAGAGTTTGTCCCTCACTTATAAACTAACTATACTTCTTGAGAATTAACTTATGTTTTAGTTTAATTTTCGAATATAAATGAATAATCATAATAAAAGAAAATGTAAAAATAGTAACTGTCTAGTAGCTTTTAAGCTCTGAATCCCGTAGAAGTAATTTTTCAGTAAGCAATTTGTGTGTGTGTGTGTGTGTGTGTGTTTACTATTGCTTACTAATGCGCTCATAATGTTAAGTCGAAAATTGGGCTTCGAGGTGGGATACAAAACTTAAATACTATATCATCGTTGTTAATTATTTTAACTCCAATTCTTGAGGTAATTTTGAAAATTCATAAATAATATTCACATTGTTTAGTAACTGAAATTAAAAGTAACGCAAAAATAACACGACCAGTGGCAGGTTCGCAACTTCGCTCAACTTTCTTGAGAGCTCAACGAATTTGTAAAAATATACTTTGAATCTATTCGCAAATTATAAATTTCCTCTACCATGACGTTTATTAAGAAACGTGCCAAAGAAGAGCATCTCAGTGGATGTTATTTCCAGGCTGGTCCATCCGATGAATGAAGGCATTATCTAATGTTTACTGGAAAAAATAAACAAAAGAAAAGAGCACACCCTTTTACTGGCAGACCCGCTGGGATAAGTACCTCGGGATTTCATTGATGTGGAGTGTTGATGACGTAATCAGAGGTGGGAGGACATTACGACCCGCAAGCCCCTGATTACAGGCACTTTGCAGACGGTTAGAACTGTCTCATTCCAGTGTGTGACGCCGCTGAAAGAAGTTGATGTCTTTTACATTAGGTGCTGTCGGTGGCCTCTCCCAGTACGAGCTGGAGATCCGAAGATGTCAGCCATGAAGGTCTAAAGTTGAGGAACCGCCAACACAGCTGTTAATGAGCTAGAAATGCTAGCGGCTGTTATTATCACACCTTCATCATAGGGGACAAAGAAATCTTGCCGAATATCCGAGGCGCAGGAGTTGCGTAAACTGAGCAGAGTTCCCATTAGAGATAGGGACACGAATGAGAATATCTGTTCTCTTTCGTCAAGCCAGAGAGAAAAATGAGCGTAATAAGGTGAGTCAGTCATCAAAATTCAATTTTTCAATATATCAGCAGATTTATTTATACGGCGCCGTGACGCACTTTTGGAAAATCAAAATGAATCACCGATCTCATAGAGGAAATATGCCGACCTCTTAAAAATTGTATATACATAATTTGGGAATTCTAAGATGATTTTAGTTGGGGTTCGGTCGAGGTAGATCCAAAAAACACAAATTAAAAAAATGTATTTTTTTAATGAAGGATTATCTGCCAACGTTTCGGCTTACATTGTAAGCCATCTTCAGGGCTGTAGAAATACAATGTCATGAGAATACAGTAATATTTGAAATTAGTATAATAGAAAATTATAATATAATGTGATAT
>KZ807027.1:167317-199661 GCA_000696205.2 Oncopeltus fasciatus
TACAGATTGGAGATGCAACTATTTTATTATAATATAAAAATTTCCATTTTAAAATATATCAAGACAAATATTTACAAATAAAATTCCCAGGGTTATGCAAGCTCTCTTATTCTTAAAACATAGAAAAAAAATTTGGCATGAAAAGCCCTGAAAAAATTATATTTGGTTGTAATCGAATTAGTAAAAGAAAGTTTACAGAGATACTAAAATTTTTTAAACGTAATATTTTTGCTATTATTTGAATTATGGGTAAATTTTATAGATGTGAAATATGTCAAATTGAATTGAAAACATTTTCGAGTGTAATTTTGAAGACTGAGCCCTTCTCCCATTCATAGGCCTCGAAATTCTAACATTCACTCCAATTCAATAGCTAAGCCCCATCTTCCTTTAATTTTAGCCATTAACGAAAATTCGCAGAAAGTGGTTTAAATATTGATAATTAAAGAAAAGTAACAAAATATAATTTTCTAATATTTGAGTTATTTTTAGAAAAGCATGTATTTAGAAATACAATACTGTATTGAGAAAGATACTTAAGATTGTTATTTCAAGAGTTTGGTAGATTAGCTTTGACAGGCAGATTTCGGGAGTCGGATATCATAACGAGACACTTGAAAATGTTCAACAGAGCTTGACCCATCTTGTGAATATGTAATGCCAAAAATATGGCCTCTTCAAAGATATACCAATACACAAAGGAGTTGGGCACTAGATCTGGGATGGAAAGTGGAAGATGGTACCTCCGCAGAGACTCCTCGAGGAGATTCCAGTGCCATCTGGCGAGAGTAAGTTATAGGTGAAACTGGAGAGTCCACTGCAGGCAATCAGACCACATGGCGTCTGCTTTACATTCGGCTCCTGAAGAGGAGAGACATCTGGGCTAGTTAGGGCCCCATCTCCCGGCAATATCCTTATCCGACTGCATCGCCAGAGGTGCCGAATAAGGGCAGGCGGACCTGTCATTTGCATCTCCAGGCTGCATTTGCATCCATCCCCTGCAATTGCAGTATCCGCCACCGTCCGAGGCTCCAGGGAGGACTTTCGCAACTCTTCATTACTTCTGTCCTTTCCTCAATGGCGAGAGGAATGGACTTCTAATGCCGGCTTGAGCAACTCTTAAGGAGGCTCGAGGAAATGACGTAGCCGCCAAAGAGGGTCATTGTCACTGCAATAACCCGTGCCGCGGTACGATATCACGAGCAACAGTGATAACGCAGTACCGATGAAAAGGAGCAGATAGGTGACTTATCGCTATTTACATTCCTTGAACGTTATTCCGATCCCATACGGCAGTGGCGAAGGAATATCTCTCGCTGTTAGCGGAGTGGTCTGTCTGTGAATCTGTGAGTACGACTTGTGACATATGTGAGTCACTGAAGAAGGGCATTCAAACGTCATTATTTGGCGTTCAGTTGATTTTTAGATTTACTTCAACAAAGCATAATTTTTAAAGTACTACAACATAAGCACAACAATTTAATAAGAAATTTAAAGAAAAAAATAAATTAACACTCGTTATTTATAGTTAAGTAAAGATAATTTTAATAATTGATTAAATAAACGTTCAATACTTAATGAAATAAACTTTTTTAAAATATCCGCTAAAATTTATATTCTCAAATAAAATATTTATTAAATATTCAATGTTCAAATGAATAATTATTTGAACAAACTAAATTTAGTTTTAATATTCGTGATTTGCACATTGTAAACGCAAAATTCTGTTAGTAATGTGAATAAACTAACATTTAAACTTGTATTCAGCAAGCACTTACATTTAACAGTTTTACTTAATTAGGTCAATTCAATTGAAGATAATTATTTGTATTTATTGTCAATTATGAAAAGTCTATGCAACGGGTAGGACAAATTCGCATAACAAACATAAACAAGCGTAATATAAAAAAGCATAACATAAAAGTAAAACAAGAATAAACATAATAACGTATGACAAAAACACAAACTCACAATACAAACATAAATACGCTAAACCAAAGCATAACACTAGACTCTAACAGTACAAATATAGACACACATACCAAAAACATAAAAATGCCTAACACAAACATAAACAAACGTAACATCATCAAGCGTGACACAAACGTAAAAAAAGGATTACAAAAATACAAACATGAATAACATAAACATAATAGGTCTGAAGCAAACATAGAAACTTATAATACAAATATTGATACCCATTATACAAATATAAATATACTCAATATAAACTTTGTCACAAATAACATCCTTTGAATCCTTTGATATACCAAAGATATACCAATCTTTGATAAAGATAAACCAAATCTTTGATAAATCCAACCCTTTGTTGTAGCCAACTCTTTGATATACCCAATCTCTGATATAACAAATCTTTAATGTACCCAACCCTTTGATATAATGAATCTAAATATAACCAAAGCTAAATCGTAAACACCCATATCACAAATAAAGACATAAAACAAGCTTAAAAAAAGAATACAATTAACATGAATAAACATTACGTTTAAGTATTTAATTTGAGTTAAGTAAGTCCTCTAAACTAGTTTTATTCACTCTTCTCTATCAGAGATCAAATAAAAATAAATGTATTGTCCACGAATAAATTCAAATTCAAGGACAAATATTGAAAACTACAACGCGGTCATTCATATTTAAATGGGTGTCGAAATCGTTAAGTGATTATATATATATATATATATATATATATACATTACTTACTTGAGAAAGATATAAATCCTGCAGTCCATGGCAGCAAGGGGAAAAAACAGAAACGCTTTATTGTATTTTATTTATTTAAGAGATATAAATTAAATTTGTATTCAAATAATTTAATGTTAACAATACTTTTTTTATTATTATTTATTCATGACTATATTTTGTATTTCGCATTTTGCTGAATAGCTCTTCCTCTCTCATACGAGTATGTTATATTTGTGACTTATACCTATTGTGCGCTATTTATGTATGAAAAGAGAGGGCCGAAGTGTCCTGCAGTCCTGAAACATGTGCCGTGTCAAGGCGCTTTATTAATTATAGTCAATCGATAATAAGCTTCTACTTATCAGTAAGTATTGGAAATATGTCCAAATAGTTGTATGTCAAGTAGTTTTACTGTACAATATTTGCTTAATGTATAAAACTGAAAAAAAAAAATTCTAAATAAAAAGATAGTGCATCCTTGCTATTAAAATTTATTACAGTTAAAATCAGCTAGTTATGGGAATTTTTACAAGAAAATTTTTAACTGATTAATTAAAAAAATATATTTTGATTATAAATATCAATTTTATTATCATACCTTCTATTTTCCATCTTCATTGGTTTCTGCAAACCAACTTCTGTTGGTGAGCGCTTTCGGACATTGTCCATCTTCTGGCCGAATGCATGTGGTCACTGTCACTGTGTGTATTCAACTGGGCACAGGACCTCGCCAACAGAAGATGGTTTGCAGAAACCAATGAAGACGGAAAATAGAAGGTATGATATTTCTATATTCATTGGTAGTGATAGTAACCCTTTAGATTATTTACCAATTTTATTCTTCAAATTATTCAAAATTGCACGAGATTTCTTTTAATAATTTATGTGTCTTTCTTTATATAAATTAATATAAAGAAGCTTGATATGGATGTAGCTAACTTACATATAGTAAATAATTAAGAGAGGAAGTCAAAATTTTTTTGCAGATAAATCTAGAACTCCTCGTACAGTTAGACGTTAGGGGTGGAATGTAGATTGAAAGCTCCCCTCCGTATAAAGTATTTATTTAAGTTGTTTGGGTCATTATAAATGAAACCTTCCCTTAATGATTCCTAAATTTGCTTACAGATTGGAGATGCAACCATAGCCAACTACCGATCAAACTATGTATAACCTTTCAGTTTACTTTGCGTTTCTTGTGTTAGGTTTTTGTAAAAATTATATCTGTCAGCAGCATTCTACTTTCATTAAAAAAGGATTGGTAAGAAAAAGGCTGCCATGTGGTACATACCAGCCAACCTAATAACTCTGTGAGGTGTGCCTTAAACAGGTGAGTTACTGCTACTTACCTGAGTACTTGGTTGGTGGCGACGATGAGGGGTTGCTGGCTATTCTCCAGATTCTCCTTGACCTGGAGGACCGTGTGTACCCAGAGCCAGTCGCCAGAGCGCCGCTGGACTCGAACCAGGAGGATACAGGACCTGTCCTGTTCTGACTGCGTGACTGAAACAGAGGAGGCAACACTTAGTCCCCAGTGCAAATGTGGACCAAACAAAGCAGTCTGAATCAGAAAACTGTAAAAGAAAAAATTAATTTTTAATATTTTTGACGAATCGAAGTGAATCATCTCAGGCACGCTCCCCGTTGCACTGAAATTTCGTATAACTGCTACCTTTTCAAGAATTTGATTTCATGAAATACTAAACGACAAATCTCTCATTGATTGTAAAAAAAACTTCCGTTGTGATAAGCTATTTTATTTAAAGAACAATAAAGAAGATTTAACGATTTTCCAAGTTAGTGATTTCCCAAGTTCTCGGGAGAGAGAGTAGTCCGATAGCAACTTAAACTAGATGATCTCTTCTTGTACTGCGTAATTAAACCTCAAATACTGAATCTCAATAAAATTAAGGATCTTGTTTAGTGGATGTAGCTAAACAAACACGGCATTGTGACTGCTTGTGACAGACTCATACAGACATTCAAGATGACTATTCCCAGTGGTCCAACACTACACTCGTTCCATTCGCTAGGTAGTCGGAGGGGGGGGGGGTACTCGCTGGACTAAGCCCAATGTTTATAGACATCATAGCAATAATAGAAAGAACGTTAATGGAGCAATTAAGGGTAGCTGTTACTGTCATAGTAGTCACTGCAAGAGGTTACTCCTCATTATGACTACTAATAAAATATGTGATACAAAATGGATGAGCTAGAAGCTCATAAGAAATAGCAGACACACAATTATATGAATGAAATATGCAATAACAAATAAATGAACCAAAAATCCACATTTATTACTGATGTCTGTTTAATTTATTACAATGCAGAGAGAATGATCAGGTGACACAAAGGCAAGGTAACCTACAATAAACTTGTGAAAAATCAGGTCACATGTATTTCTTATGCAAAGTTCCAAAGAATATTACTAAAACTTCCTCAATAACTAACACAAAGAAAAAGTTCATTATGACTGCTGCACTTCAAGTTTTGTAAGGTGAACTGTTTCTGAGATGGGCTGGGATCAGCTGGAGAGAACAACAGACTGATTTGGGAGATTGCCCATTTCGACCCCTGAAGAAGGCGGACACACCTGCCCCATAATCGACTATCAGGAAGGCCTTTGCCGGATTTCGGAGCATGGAGGGGAAAAAAAATCTCTTAGAAAAAAGCGAAAGGATAGATATGCCGAGTAAGGCGCTGGAGTCGGAATTCAGCTCACGTAGCTCGAATTAAATCTAGTTTTATAAATGGAGGTTCGGTAATTGCAGATCTAGCTAATAGAGCCCACTTCCTCAGACAATTCTAAACAACTACAACAAACTCTTAAGACTTATTCTATTTTTTCGCTCTCGTCTATTTTTTCCTATCTTAAGAGCTCCAATTAGCCGGCGTCTCTTCTCCACTTTCCCGTGTGCCTTATGCAGTCCTCTTCTTGTTTCATCTCCAAACATGGAATTCCATCACGAAAGATATTCACTTCTTCTTCTTATAATTGCTTACTTACTCATGATTATGTACTATTTCATTGGGTTCCATTAGTTACTTATGTCTAAAACCTAATACTTTTATTGTTTACAATAGGAATAATGTATATTTTTTCGCGCTGTGCTGGTGTTTCTCTAAAGAATAAATTTGAAATCAAATAATGAAATAAGACGTTCCGTTAGGCAAATTATCTATTCAATTATTATAAAGCCTTTCAAACTGAACTAATATGTAACTTGGATAATAAACATATGTTATCGAATTCTTCACATAACATAGATATAAATACATACATATAGTATATTATATTAGTATATTATACTATATTGTATTATTATATTAGTATACATGTATTAGTATATTCTGCAAAAAGTGGAAGAGTAGCAGAAAATAAGTTAGTTCTATCCTATAAAAAAGTAGAGAAAAATAAAACTTCTAAATAGTGTACAATTAAAATAATACATACATAATAATAGAATAAACTGAAATTAGGAACAATGTGGAATACTTTGTACGAGGTGGAATAGTTAGTATGAGGTCCTACTAACTATGTCCTACTATTTAGATAAAGAAAAATTGTAAAGTTCTACAATAATAAATATATTATTTGAAACAGGAAATTGAAGCCATGTTATTACTCATTACATACCATGAGTGAATTTGGGCACCCCACACACACACTTGCTGTAAACAAAACAGGTGTGTTGAATGCATCGAAAACTGAGAATAAATATAGAACGTTATATTTAAGCAATTCCGGATCAATTTATCAAAAATAATGTAAATTAGTGGTTTTACAACTGTCAACGTTGTTCCTCTCTTTTAGGTATATCCATAGATAACAATAGAACAAAGACTATTAATTAATTAATTAAAATGTACTTAACGAAGATAAAAGTATATCAACTTTTTTTTATGACAGAAAGGATCATTCTAATAATACCTAGCTAATATTGGGGAATAAAAATTTGCAGGACCGGAACAAATGAAAAATTAATTGCTTTTACTTGAATCATGGTGTATGGAGACATACTGCCTCCCAAGGGGACACGGGCAGCAATAATAGAATTTTCTAAACTGAAATATATTCCGTTTTAGATATGCCAAGAAAATATTGTAAGAATGTCTATTTTCTTAGTCATACATACTTGTTCCTTTTTAAAACTTCCCTCGAGCGGGAAGGGAGATTAAACGGAAAGGGGAACGAGGTCTAGAGGTTGCCTGTAATTACGGCGGACTCCAAGAAAGTCAGATAGAGGAGTCCTCCCTATACTTAGAGGGTGAGCTAATATTTGGTGAGGAGATGGCGAGGAGATCTACGGCGAGATGCAAGGGGACTGTCAGTCTAGATGCACACCTTCGTCCTCATCTGACGGAGATGCATGGTGGGGAATTCCTTGCAGATCTGAGTAGGTGCCCACCTTCGTCCTCATCTGACGGAGATGCATGGTGGGGAATTCCTTGCAGATCTGAGGCTCGTGACAAGGGGACTGTCAGTTTAGGTGCCCACCTTCGTCCTCATCTGACGGAGATGCATGGTGGGAAATTCCTTGCAGATCTGACGCTCGTGACAAGGGGACTGTCAGTCTAGGTGCCCACCTTCGTCCTAACATGGAGGAGATGCATGGTGGGCAAATTTACAAGGGGGCTTATGAATAAAGAACAGAGCATTTATTTATTATACTTAAACATGTATCCCTCATTTAATAGAAAATACCTTGACGATTAGAGAAGAAAGAAATATTCAACGTAAGCTAGTTCTCTTCTCGAAGTATTGCTCAAATTAGAACTAAGTGAAAGGAAATAATATTAATTTACAAAAGAAACTAACCTGTTATGATAGCTGGAGACAGGGAGATGTGTTAGGAGCAAGTGAGAAACACTCTGGTTAGCTGAGTACGCGAAATACCAGACGAAGGAGAAGGCAGTAAATATGAAGGGCTAATAAGGCCCAAGTGGCGGCGGGGGTAAATAGGGGCGGTGGAGGGGGGTTCCCACGTGATGCCGACAAAGCAGTGCTATAACTCACCTGTTCCAGGCCGGACTGCACTTGGATTTCTATATCTCCTACAGTTCTACACTCACAGCCGCTTAAATTGGCTCTATTCTAAGTACTTAACAGTCCCCCCCCCCCATCTTTTCAGTCATTTGGAAATTTAACAATTAAAAATTCTTCTTAATTTATTTTTGTAATAGAGAATTATGTTATCGAATAGAGAATCTTGATATCGACTAGAAAAATCAAAATCTTGACTCTTCTTTAATATGTTATTCATTGTAAAACACGAAGAATCGTTCGTTTTTTTTTTTTAAACAGAATTTGTTCAAAGTTTTGATTTAATTCTGACATTGCACACAATTTCATTAGAGCTTCACCCATAAAATGAGGTACCGTGTCCTCCCTCACACATAAAGGTTTCATTTTTTTTTCCTCTCCTTTATTCTTCTAGGCATATTAACGACAGAGGGTAACTATTGCCTCAAGTGTAATGACTATTGAATGTTGAAATTATTAAAAAGGTTATGTCATAAGCTGGAATTACTTTAATTTTAGTTGTAGTAAAAAATAATTTTATAATACACTATGGCTGACTTAAAACTTTTCTTGTATATATAAATAATATCGCATGTTATAACTTTACTGTTTACCAGTCTCAGTTTTTAATATATGTTAATATGACTATAGCATTGCGTAAATTATTTTATGGCTGGCAGAAGGTACTTTTAGAAATTTTGGAGGGGTAATGTACCAAGTTCAGGGGGTGTGTGAAGCACCCCACCCCTCCCAGCACAGCCCCCCTGCTCTCCTGCGTTAAGAGTAAGAAAGTCCTGCAGAGCTCTATTTTAGCAGGATTAAATGTTTGCAATCCCTGTAAACGGCATAAGCCCTTATTTTTCACGACAAGGGGTAAGTGGCAATCAGTGAACCCTTACAGTTTCCCTATCTCTAGCGCTATCCTGTAAACATATCCTGCAAACATATCCTGCATTTTGACTGAGGATCTTTATGTAAATGTGATAGCTATGAGTTTCCTACTTAATGTCTGTATTCAATTTGCTTTATTCATATACTGTCGTAGCAAAATTTTCTTATAGACTCATAACAGACACATATAATTAGCATAATACATGCATTTGAAAAATAATTAATCATTAAATTCATGATGATTAATTGGGGCAATGTAACCCCACATTTCATTATTAATTTGAATCGAACTGGGGGCTAGAAAAAATATGTTATTAAAATATATTTTATTAGAATCAGAACTCTTTCATGATATCATAATGGTTCATACCAGTTCTATCCATTCATATATTTTTATATTATTCCAAATTGTTTGATTGAGTTCAATGCAGTTATCATTCCTAGTTTGCATTTATTTATGTTCATTACTAATCTTTATGAAACAGTTTTGTATAATCTACAAACTCCTATTCTCTATACATTTTTTGTTCTTTGAAATCGTAATTATATAGTATTATACATATATACTATGCAAATACTATATGTATATTACAATTATATATATATATACATACATGTGTGTGTGTGTGTGTGTTTATAATTGGTAATTGACCAATTGACAATACATTACATTACATGTTGCACATAGTAGGAATAAAAAGTGGTTCATGTCACAGTGACTAACTTTATTTCTTCCACGTGAGTGGGCTTTGCTCAGTGCGGTGATAATATGACACAGGTTCCCCCGAAGTAAATCTGAGGTCATCTCTGAAGATGAGTGTAAACACGCTTACAATATCCGCCCCTCATTACTCTTGATGACTCGAACACATTCGGCGCCAGTCTGCCTATCCTGGCTATTCAATATTCCTTTTTCCAGTAATATAATTCATACTTGCCTATTTAACAATTTATTTAAACAATGTAAACTTTATTGCATTTAAACAATTTAATGAGTAACTGGAGGGGGGGGGGAGCATTTGGTGTTCGTATTAATAAGTTATTTCTTTAGTGAGTCAGTTGCGCATAATGCCATTAGTGAGAGAAAACAACACCAGATTTGTTTTATTTTTATCATTCTGTGTAATAGGTGTATTAAGTATAGATGTACCTATTGAGTACAGGAGTTCCTATTGAGTACAGGAGTACCTCTTGGGGATAGGAGCTACAATTGAGTACAGGTATGTCTATTGAGTACAGGAGTTCCTATTGAGGACAGGTATGTCTATTGAGTACAGGAGTACCTATTGAGGACAGGTATGTCTATTGAGTACAGATGTACCTATTGAGTACAGGTGTACCTATTGAGTATAGGTGTACTCTCTGAATCCTTACTTCAAGGACATAATTATTTTAGTAACAATACTACTACCAAGGGCATGGTTCCCTTAGCGGATACCAATATCTCCATTTTCCTCGATACCACTACGGAGGCTTGATGTTTGGTTACTTAAGGGCGGAATTAGCAGAATTTGTTTTGGAATAAATCAGAGACTACAGCTGTTACAAGCAATATGGAGAGATAGGAAGAGAATAAAACTAACTCCAGAGCTGTCTGATACAAGTGGAGAGAGAGGCAGAATTCCTTGTTTTCAGGGAAGAGATTATTAAGTTATTCCTTCTTTACAAATGACCTGTCCATCAAGGCTGTGTGTGTGTGTGTGTGGGAGCGGCTTTCAGGTTTATTTTCACGGCCTCCCCAATCTCTCGTCCCTCCATAATCAGGGAACATTATTTATTTAGAAAGGAACAACGCGAGCGCGCTCTATGCGAACATGAGCGATGGAACATTAATTATACTCTCTTGGGGCTTTCTCCCCCTTGGAATCTATTAGTCGCCGGAGTCTTCCTCGCATCATGGATTCAACTTACCTAGCGATCCTTTTCTAGTCACCAAGAAAAATAAATCTTAATTATCCTACTTTTCAGTAGTCTTAAGCAAATTAATTATGCAAATCGGTATTGTTTCCTTTAAATATATACACAGATTTGTTTTATATTTTTCGAACTCTAGAGCTCATGTATTTATATATATAAAGCCACACATGTATATGTATACTTAAACACTGTATATACATATACAAATGTGTGTGTATATATATATATATATACGTATACATGTGAGCTCTAAAGTTCAGATTATATAAAATACATTTCGTTTACTTATAAAGAAAAAAGAGTTATCGATTCAATTAACTTCAATCTTCAATAAAAGAACTTGTTTAACGCAGTTATTTGATAGTATAATAAGAATTTAAGCGATTAAAACAAACATGTCGAAATGATTAAGAACATGTGAAGTAATTATTTTCCAAATTGTGAGTAGCATGTATAGAGGTTCATGACATTGCACTAGAAATTAGCTGAGATAAGAACTTCTTTCAAAGGAAATATTTTTCCCAAGTGCTATACAATTTAAAATGGAAGGAATATTAGGAGTCTTACAAATTAGAGACAATTATATTCATTATAAATGCCAAGTTTAGTTTAGTACTTAACTGGTGAATGTCACAGATTTTCATAATTATACAAGCTCTTTGTAGCCAGATAAAATGCAAGCTTTCATCAAAGAAATTGGTGTTATACTGTATAGCAATCGAAAAATATGTGTTGAGTTTATAGCTACATCAACAAAATGTACTTTCCAGTGTTGTTAATACCTCTTTCTTATTGGTCTTATTCTGCTGAATAATGTACTTAGCACTTTTTTTTTTTTGCATTTAATAACAACATGCCAAATGTTATTAAGAAATACGGAAAATTGAGACCTGTAGATGAGATAAATACACAAAGACACTGTCATTTATCTATTAGTGTTTATCACTTTTGGTACGGCTTCAGAAAAAAAATTCTTAAAAATATTATTCAGACGAGAAGAATCTGAAATCGTCTGTAATTGGCTGAAATAGTTTGTTTACTTACTGAGGCGATGCTTGCTCTGGGCTTCCCTCATGAAGTCCCAGTGCAGGAGTTGGTACCAGGACGCTCCTTGGAGCTCGGATCTGGGGAAGCCGAGATGCCATTCCCCGCTACAACAGAGAGAGAGACAACGCCGATAACACACAGTGGATGGTATCACAGGGCTATTTTTATAAAGAAATTAATGGGTAAATTAAAAAATAAAATGTCAAAAAACAATTATAGTCAAAACTGTAAATGATGCAGTAATTAAATTAAATTAACACAGGAATTAACTAAATATATAATTGTTTTTTTACAAAAGATTGTTTTTCTTGCCTTAATTTTTAGAATCCATTCTCACGATAATGAATTATAAATACTGAATTTGTAGTAGTATTTAATCCCACATTAATTTTACACAAGAAATGCAAGGAAATGGAATAAAAAATCGAACTACCACAGCCGGGACTCGAACCCGGATCTCCTACTTGCCGGGGAAGCATGCTTCCTTGAAAACACTGAGGATATTCGGATAATGTTAAATAGTAAAATGCCAGCCCGGCAAGCAGAAGATTCGGGTTCGAGTCCCGGCTGAGATGGTAAGAGTTTTGAAATTCTATTGCCTTGCATTTATTGTACAAAACATAATGATTTATATTTGCTAGACTCTTTTCTAACTAAAAAATGTATTCAAATATATATATACACTTTATAACTTTTCCCCCTAAAATTAAAAAAAACATAATTTCAGAGCTCTTCTGCACTGAATTACTCCTATTTTTTTTTTTTTTTTACAGATATGACATTAAGTTAAATAATACAAGCTATTAGAAAAAATTTCTATTCTTTTAGAGAAATAGAAAAAATTATCATTAACCTATTCGAAATCCATCCGATTTCGGTAGAAGTATGTTATACTGATGAATATATTCTTATTAATTCTTAAGATAAGTAAATTATCTTCTTCATACATTTGGTTACAGTATATTTGAATATAAACAATTGCATTTCTTCTATGATTCCACTACAATGTAAAAAAGTGTTCTGCGTTGGGATTTTAGAAGTACATACATAATAATAAAACAGAAGAAATTCATGACAAGCTACAGAAGGGAGGTTGCAATACAGTTGCATACATAAGTCTCTGACTTTCAAAGCGGAGGACGGGCCTCGGATTGGAAGTTCATTGAGAAGATGTAAAAAAGGAAAAGAAAGTTGATTTATAGAGATGTATTCACTTACCACTGCCTCTCAATTACCTAAGTTATTGACTAAAATGATTTTTTAGAATACAATTTCTCTCTAAACAACTCTTCTTCAATTATCCAATCAGCCTTCAAATATCTTCTGATTTTGCATATTCACAACAACCACTTCAACTCCCATGTTTGTTCTTCAAAAAGAGATTATTTCATTTTCAATTAGAAAAACATTACTACTTGCTAATGTACAGTCTTCTAAATAATTATGTAGCCATTAGAGGCTTTAACCTAAGAAAAGTTCAAATAAACAAACAAAATTTCATAAATAATCTTCTTTTTGCAAATCGTAGAATGAGTTCGGTCAAGGAGAACGGAGGGACTCAGAGAAAAATAAAATTCAGAAGTTGATAACTTTTCTAACATTACAAAAAAGTGCTATGTATAAGACGAAATAAGCGTTCAACAATTTTCTAACATATATGTTATTTATGGGGGTTGTTGTTCCCCCCAAAAAAGGTACATTTAAGAGTCTAAGTAGGAGTGTTGAGCTGTCCCCTTCCGAAGGGCTCTCCCTTAACCCCTCCATATTCAATCTTCCCAACCTAACACTAAATGATCCCTCATTGTCGAACGGCATATATTATTGTAGTCTATTCCATATTGGAAACATAGAGAATATTCAAACCTTACACTCCTAGATGACGGATTTTTTTTTTTTAAATTGGGTGTCTACACCCCTCTCTCCCCCTCTCTTCCTGGCGAATTCCTTGCAAATTTCTACCTCTAAGCCTGTTGCTCAAGTCGTGGTGTTCCAGGCAACTAATAAATATGTTTCCACGAATACCGATTTTATAGCATCATCACAAAATTAGCATAACACATATAATTTCATTTTGAAGCAATAGAAAGAAAAAAAACGAAAAAAAAACCAAAAACAGTAGGTACCAATTTGGATGTTTTTTCAGAGATGTTTGTATAAGACAAATTTTTTTTACGATTCAAAAACGTAATTATTCATTCAGCGACGTAATCCTTCATGAAGATAGACCTTCGTGGCCCCCTCGCAGAAATGTTGGACTAACCCGTAAAATCAGTGATTATGGAAATTGCATGTAACCCACCATGAAGTGACGTAGTACCGTAGTCCAGCCAATCTTCGAGAATTAGGATTTAATTTGGAATTTTAATATTTAATGTTGATAACTATAGTTTTCCTAAACACTAAATTCCCAATAGCAAAAGAAGTAATTAATCTCCCTTCTCATGGGAGAAACATAATTACATATTCTTGTGCATGAAGCGAATATGGAGTGTTAGAGAAGTTATAACACTGAGTGTACGCCTATAATCACATGGGGACCAGAAAGTATGGTTCCTAGGGGGGGAGTGTCACTCAACCTTATACTTCTAAATATCTTCGTAAACATGGGTTTTCCGTTAAAATTTAAAAATTCTATAAGAAATCAATATTGTAAAGTTGTACTTTAGGCCCATTAGCTCAGCTGAATAAGCTTTTTTTATTAGTCTAGGTAGAACTGCACTTTTAAAAGCCTTTTGATCGCGTTTTCTCTGCCCACCCCATTTTTGAAAAATCACTTTATTTCTCAAATTGGGGATATTAGCTTGCAAAAAATATTTCACTCACTCGAACAAAAACCAAAAAACACACATAATTATATAAATATATCACTAATATTTCATTTCGAGTGATCGATATAATTAGGCTCCGCCGTTTCGCTAAAACATTGAGGAAATTAAAAAAAATATTTGTCATGGAAAAACGGACATTACATAATTTCCATAGAAAGAGAAAAATATTCTTGAAATTACTAGGCACTTTACTTTTAACTTACATTTTCCGATAACAGCCGATCCTACTCGTATTTGTCAGATTTATCCATCGGCTTCAAAAGAGCAGATTCGTCAGCTTATTGTAAGGCCATCGGAATGATTTAGGAAGACGGAACTGATATTCTCAGCTATACTTGGCCAGAATACTTGTACTTGGATTGGAAAATATTCATTATAGAAATAGAAAATATGTCAGTCGTCCATTAAGCCTACCTTTATGTTCTCCTTGTTATGAAATCTGTGCCAATCCCATGGAATATTGGAAAATCAGAACAAATACAATCCGTGCGAACACATGACCATTTCGAACATAGTGACAGGTAATTGGTGTCACTAATGACAATTAGCCACTACGGATATGTTTGTGGAAATGTCTTCAGGGAAGATCAAAGTCCGCCGACATAATCGGATTGTTGAGAGTCTGTGAGCCTGTCTGTCTCAGCTAATGGTGAAATTAATTCTTACGCCCACAACCCGGTTCGGGAACAGATAGACCAAGTCACCTCTCGTACTCTTCCCCTAGGTCAGCTGATCTTGTTCAGGGGTGTCAAAATAACAATGTGTGTGTGTGTGTGTGTGTCCCAACTGAATTGTGCCTTAATAGTCCCCAACGCCCAAACAGAGCTATGGCCGATTAGCAGATATATACATATAATTCACACATATATTTTTCGTAGATATACAAATATATACAGATTGAGAATGTAGTTTCCAGGATTGGACAGGCTTCTTGATATTTAAAATGTAGAAATGCTGTACGTTTCATTCATTTCTTGATTGTAAAACGTTAACTTTTTAATAGATAATGTGGGTATAGATTTAACTTCAGGCCGAAGTGCTCTATTAATACGCAAATGTAGAGTACTTACAGCACCCAAGCTCCGCTTAGTTTGCAAAGAGAAGTGAGATTCCACAGCATTCACAAGCGACTCACTCAAAGTGTGTATGCGTTTGGCAACTGAAACCAACCAATGAGGTTGGTTTAACAGAAAGTGTGATGATTATCCTAGCTGTAACACCATTTACGTTTTATATTTAAAATTCCATTTATGACAGCAACTGTGCGATTAAGAAAAAAAAAGAAGCTGCTTTAAAAGAGGCCATATTCAAATTTGAGTAAGTTGGAAATACAGTTGAATAAAATAAAGTCAACCTCTACTTGAATTTTACTTGATTCTGACTAATTATTGTTGGCGTCTTTTACAAAGTAACTTGGCGTTTAAATAAACGAAAAGAGTTTGAAATTTGAGAAATTAGAGTAAGATCAAACCGTTCCCGCTACTGAGTTCCATCCTTAGACGTATTCTGTTCAAATAGTGGTGGTGGTGTGTGGTCGGTCATCAGACATCAATTGCAGCACAAATATTGTTTTAAAGTATACTTTTGCAAGTCTACGGCCTACAGAAATTCCCAATAGTGAAATACCTGTAATAAGAGTGGAAGAAAACCCACTTAGTGAGATGGATTGCAGGGAAGCGGGGTTTCGAGATGACTGACCATCTTCAGCGCTAGACTTTTCAATTCCTCTGTTTACTTTGCCGCCCTCATCACTCACACTAATGTCTTCATTTTCTTCTCCGGCGCTCTCTCCCTCCCTCACTCTCTCTTCTTCGCCGAGTCCTGGAAGCCGTCGCTTGCAGGTAATGCGATTTGTTGGTGATTGAGTGTCGCTACAGGAATACAACTTCAAAATTTATGTAGTGAATTTATTTATTTTTCAGTTAACTAATTTGCAAATAGTTAATTTAACTGAATGTCCATAGGACCATGAATAACATAAAATACCCTTATTTTAACATAAGAACTATTATGTTTACTTTTCGCTTGACAATAAGTGAAACATGAAGGATGCGAAACTAAACTTCATAATACCTTTCCAATTCAAGGGAATAGATAAATAATAGAAGGTTCAAGTCCTGGCTGAGACTGTTAGATTTTGTATTCTATTCTCATGCATTTAATTGTATTTATTTACTAAAGTCATTCTGCTGTTTTCGCCCTCATGTATGCGTTACCTCCCCCCACCCCAAATTTTGTTGCATTTAAATGAAATGCCAACGCAGAAGTCTTGTAGATGGATACTTACGGCAAGTTTTAAAGAAATGGTATAGTCATTACAGTCAGTTTCTTGAATGTATGTAAGTCAAACTCGGTCTTAGGGAGGGGTGGGGGGGTCACTGAGAACTCTATCAGCTCCACACATCCGAGCCGTAACAACGCAGCGACACGTTCCAGAATGCCTCGTTTGGAGACAGAAGACCTCGCGTTCCAGTACGGCGACGCTGGAGGATACAGTGCATACCTGAATCCTGAGGGATGGTCCCAGTACAGGTACTCCTCCACATAATTATATTTCCATCGCGAGGAGAAAAAATAAAGGTTGTTCCTCACAACTACTGTCATCAGGCCTCACTCAATCCTGATTGCTTCTCAGTTCTAATTATGTCCACCGTGTCCTGTATCTCGACTGAAACATTTCAACTTTGAACTAAGATTAGCCAAGCTCAGGTAGAACTACCATTGTGCTCGTTGGAAGGTTATGCGTAAAGCTTTTGTCTTTTTAAATCAATGACATGTATATACATGCTTTCTAGCAGATAATGTAAATCAAGTGTAAGGCAAGTTAAACTTGTCTACCAAATGTGACCAATGAATACTTCGAACAAATTCACGGTAGCCATAAATAGTGGAATGCGTTCATTGAGAATTATTTACTACTATATTATTTATTCTACAATCAAAAAAGACATTTCGCAAAACGAATATGATTTGGCTGGCATTGTCATTGACTCAGACCTTACAACAAATCTACCGTCTTCAAAGTTTTTCCTCTAGAAGAAGTAGTAGTTCTAGAAGTAAAACTTCAATAAATTATAAAAGTTTGAAAATTTCATCTAGCATGAAGTATGTTTCCTCAAGTTTCGCCATAAGCTACCAAAAAGGAACATATTAACGAATGATCACTCTGTTTTATCTGACAACCCCTCCACACCTCTTTTCCGATCCCAACTAAAAAGAATTAATCCAATTACAACTCAACATTTATTACATACTTTATTGTTTTGGTTAAGAAGAACATTTAGATCTTTCGTAATTTTGATAGAAAGTGAATATAAAACAAATATATCTGTTAGAATAAGGAATATACAGCAAATATCGCTGAGGACAAACATCCATGACTCCTCCCCCTCGTCCGATTCCAGCTACCCACGAGCTTCCTCAGCGGATTTCTGAATCAAATCTAAAATCTGGGTACCAGAACGCTTACAGGCCTTAGATATATGTATATGCTAATATTGAGTTAGGTTATATATTGATGTGCGGATATACAAGGCTTAGCCGTAACTATAAATTCCTTAGTCTCGGTAAAGTATCTGAAATTTCAAAATAATTTAATAAATTTGTTTAGATAGCTTATATATGATAAATAGTAAATCCTATATAATAGTTTTATTGAGTTATTAATTAGTAAACGTATCAAAGTTATAAGAATAATTTGTGTGTAATTTTAGACCTGAAGGAGAGTAAATATATTCTCGAAAAGCATTTGACCAAAATCCACAATTACCTACAAACTCTATCTGATAACCTAGTCAATAACTCACACATTAAATATACCCATATATACATACATATAATATTAGTTACAATGGACTAGTTCTTCTGCTTCTCTTGCAAAAGATCAGTAAAGAATAGAAAACAATTTTTTTTTTTTTTTCATTTTCCTATCAAGAATTTTATTAAAAAGCTGGAGTTCTTTTAAAGGGGGCGTTTGGGAAGCTTGTGCTAAAAATAAGTCTGGAATACTTATTATTCCTCTGCATAATGAGGGTGTTCTTGAGCTGTAGGAAATATACCTTGGGGGTGGGAGTGGGGAGGGGCGCTGCGTGCTATTTACAACTCCCAGAGCTGTAAACCCCGCTAACATATCGAGGGAGAGGTTCGCTGGTGGTTAGCCTGACTCACGATCCAACACTCTCCACGCAGGCATTCCTAACTTGGATCTCCGTGTTCCTCGTCCAGTTCCAGCAAGGAGTACCGCAGGACTCGGACACACTACCGCGGCGGCTGCAGGCGTAAGAAGACAGTGGAGAATGTGTGCGAAATCCGTTCCTTCCCCTAAATGTATCACTAACTTCTTATCAGAAATGTCGTTGGATAAGAAATATGATTATTAATAATTTTAAGAAATCATATATTGTGGCGATCGCTTCAAATATTTCAAATATGGCTGAGTGAGTGACGCCGGTATACCTCGCTTATCAATCTCAAACTTCCGGTGTCTTGTAACTTCCATTTTTCTAAATAAAACGAAGAAATTATTGATTGATAACAAAACTAAACTTATTCCTACCCCTAAAAAGAAGTTTATAAGGCATTAAAGTTCTCCTGCTTCTACAAGCGAAAAATAAAATCATTGTTGTTTAATGTTTGAACCTAAACTTTCCATATCATGTAAACCATCCTCCTACTGGTTCTATTTCGATTATTGATGAACCGTTTTTTTTTACACTTAAAACGGTATGCAGAATTATATTAAAAAATGTAACTAATTGATAGATGTTTGTTTGTCGTAGTTAAGATAAATACTACCTTGACCGAACCCCGAATTATAATATCTACGGTAAAAAACAAAAAAAAAAAAAAAACCCTCCATTTGACACATATAACTAATAGTGGATTGCAGATTAAATATACTAAGTTGACGAATATCATAGAACATGAATACTACCTGAAATTACATATTACACCCACAGTATCCAAAAAACGTGGTAACCTTCTATTGGTCTGATTTTCTTAAATAATAAGTTTATATTTTCTTTCTACCATTCTAAGTGATAAAAAATTCCGTTAAGAGAAATGAAAGAGAGAATACGGAAGCATAATCACTCTTGTACGATAACGGACATTAAGTCGTAGATCTTAGCGAATTTCAAATTTATATTTGGATTAGTTCGTTTGTGATTAAGATGAAAGGCAAGTTCGATTTCCACATACCTCTATCGGCGAGAAGAGCAGATTTATTTATCCTGCAATGATGCGATAAATAGCAAATCTCGCAGAAAGCGATCCTGCGTAAGAGAGAGCCGTACATGTAACAGATGTGGAAGAACACTATCCATCTGTCATGTCGTCCTCGCGGAAAGGAAATATGACCACCTCACTCTTGCAGGAATAGTTGGCATGCAGTACCCTGCTCTCAATCAAGGAAATGGCCGCGTCCCGCTTACATTCTAATTAGTAATTCTAGTTTTCTGTAGGAGTTATCGTATCGCTTGCAAACTGATAGCTCTGTCGTCATAGTTTGAGGATGTAGAGGACTTCCTGCGCTGCTCCAGGGCGGCTTCCTCGAGCGGGGGATCTGTGACTCTGAATGCTTGCCGAGTATCTGCTGAAAATATTTTCGACCGACTGTTGCCCAACGGAGAAGAAGCTCCGTGACTCTGCCGAAAGTCCGACAGCTATGTGCAGAGTCACAGTCGATGAAGGCTCTATCAAGATGACGCCTCTTGTTAGGGCCTGTCTCTCGGGTTCGAGTCCCGACTCCCGAGTGTGCGTGTGTCTGTTGGTGTTGTAGCAGTGATGACATCGCCCCTTCATTAGTCAGTGGTGCTTTTCCTCGCCACATATACATCTCCTAACTAAGGTCCCCTGATTTGACCTCCCTCTCTCCTACTGCCTGACAGAGCACTCGCTATTTGTCCGACGCTTGACTGATGATCGCTCTGTCTCGGTAACATCCACATCTGCTACGATCCGGAAGGGATTCTGTCTCTTTCTGACCAAATCAGGATCGGTCGCTTACGAAGGTGATAACAGACTTAAATCATTATCAATGGAATGACAATTTTTATGGAACTGTTTTATGCTTGCCAAGTACTTTGAAGATTTGAAGAACATAAGACCATTTTCCCCCAATTATAGGCTATTTTCACACACTTACAAAGATAAACATAAATGGTAATAATATATAACAATTACCTAAAATGACATGAAAAAAAAACAGGAACTACATTGAAGAATAAATTTCGTATGAAATTGTTGTTTTGAACTGAATATTTAGAAAACACGGAATTCAGGAACAGCTGATGGGGGAAGAGCTCAACATCCATAACTGCATTCTTAAAGATTTTCCTTAATATTTAAGTTTATTACTGATATATAGTTCATCATAAAAATGTTAAATAAAATAAATGTAAGCAAATTATACATAATTTTGAATAAACCCTATCCTTCTTTGAAGGATCTTATATAGATAAGATATGATGATGTAACATAAAACGTGATAATGCAAACTAAAACAAAATTGAATTTTCCAAGGTATTTACTTCATGTCTTCTCTGTTTTTCTTGTGGTATTTGGCACTTACACCAGAATAACAAGGCCGTATGTGATAGGTTTTCCGATAGAACACACCCCTTGAAGACACACTGCTCGTAGGTCTCTGCGGTCAGCTGACTCTCTGGCGGCATTCGTCTTCTGCGGAGAGGCGCCAGTGTTTTGTCAGGACATCTTCGAGTCCTACCGCCCGTCATCCTCCCTACTCAATCTTCCGACTCTCAGTTATTCGGTTTGTGCTAACCAGCTATATATATGTGTTTAGTAGTTCTACCAATGTTAAGTTATGCTTAATTTTTTCATTTTTTAAATGTAAAATTCAGACCGTTCACAAAATGAGTGTCAACGTACAGATATTAGAAGAGATGCTTGAAATAGAAAAAAACTTCAATGGATAATAGTGTGTGAAATATAGTAATATAGTAATTTTTATTTTGGTATGTCAAGGACACAATATGGACACTTATCGTAGTACTGAAAGGCTTTTATTTTCTAGAGTGCTAAAATGCAAAAGAAACCTTGAAAAGTATGTTCAAAAGGAGAGTTTGTTGACCGTCGATATTATTATTAGATGATTTTAGTTGGGGTTTGGACAAGGCAGATCCACAAAAAAAATACAAATTTAAAAAATTGTATTTTTTAAAAAGATTATCTGCCGACGTTTCGGCTCACATTGCAAGCCATCTTCAGGGCTATCATGAAGGCGAGAGGGGACTAAGATCCCATTTTCATGACTGGAAATGGGATCATGACTCTGTCTTCTTCATTTTTAAATTTGTATTTTTTAAAATTGAACATTGAAAACATTGAACGAACCCCAACTAAAAACATCTAATAATTATTATTATGTTTTTCTTACCTTAGATATTTCTAAGGTAAGAAAAACTCTCTATTACTAAACACTGTTTATCCAGCTGCAGTTATCTAAAACAAAAACTGAGTAGCTATTATTATATCGTATGTGTTACCGAACAAGTGTTTAGAAAAACTGATATTACTGGGGTAAGCAAGAAAGAGAAAGTATGAACTAGCAATAATGACAAAGCGACATCTATACGCGGTGGAATTTCTTTTCTACGAAAGAAAAAAAGGAACCCCATTCCTCTGGCTCTCCCAGAGGTCAATAAACGGCCTTTCTCACGCCATTAGCACCAATTTAAATGTTCCTTACGGGGTCATTAGCGATGGGGACGGACCATAACAAAGATATTAACCTTTCGGGAGAGGGTACGATACCGCGGCTATAAAACTAATAAGCGGTTACTGTAGCCTGAGAAGGATTCAGTTCTCGCAGGACCTTGAGGACAATCCGAAGATGGCCTAATGAGGTGTCAGTTGACCTTTAAGAAGAGGTCGGAAGGTTACTGATAGGATCTTCGGCTCCATCTTTGGCGGTCCTGTCGTCTGAGAGATTCGCGAGAATAGATGCTGTCACCGGACCTAACCTTCTTCACAGGACCTAACCTTCTTAGCTTCCCCAGATCGGGAGACTTGGATTGTCCATCCGCCGGTACTGCATGTCATGACGCATGAGCGTCAACAAGTAGTAGTATTTCTACAGCTAAGGATATTAACGATGGTAACTACACTGGCTTCCCTATTACCTTACTGGGTAAAATAAGGCAGAATAAAACAATAAAATCACACTTGGCATTCAATCGCTTCGGTCCTACAGCATCTTCCTTAATTAAGGATGGATTAAATTCTCCATGTTAAATAGTTTATATAGCTTCATATACTCCATGATATTCTAATCCTTATTTAAATAGCACCAAGGAAAGGCTATATGATTATAATGAAGAAATGCATTGATAAATCCCTACAAGCTAATCTTATTATAGTTCTCAGAACAGTAGGTTCCCCCTTTCTGGTTTTTGAGGTACATAAATAATCTATTATTGTGATGACAATACATACAATTAATTTCGGATTCGTCCGGATTCGGCTATATAGAATACAGCGAATATATCTTCGATCCTCTATCAGGAATAGCAAGTCTAATACAGTGCTCAGAAGCAAATACAGCAAATACATATTGAATACAACGGAATCCTACTCCTCCTTTCCCCAGAATAATTCAATAAAACATCTTGCCATTTCCCATAGAGAGCCTACGTTACGTCACTCACCACTGTGTGTTATAAATGGGTTTAATTGTCCTGGAGAGAGCAGTATGTTCCAGGAGAGCCGGACTGGGATGTTGCAAGCCGATCCCCTGGGACATGGAGTTCGTGGTCTGTCCCTGATATATTTATCCCTCCGCCGATAGAAAAGTTCCTCTGAGTCGTGACCGGCGAAGTTCGGATCTATGAGGCTCACGTCAGCCGAACAATGGCTCTCGCTCGCCAGCTTTGTTCTCTCTCTGTTCTCTTTCGTCACAGCTTTATGGAAATGGCCGACCTGAGGAATATCTAACGAGGCTCTGCTGCTACCGGAAGATGGCGTCTCCATGTTTTCCAGGGTCACTTCCGCAAGTACGAATAAAAATCCGACAAGTTCCATTCATGTAGTATTCTACTCGTCAGACTACATACTGATCTTGTCAATCTCGGTTGTGATCAAAGGACCAGATTTATATGTGAATAAAGGTAATTTTTAAACTCTTGCAATCATGATGAATTTCGCTACAATGAAGAATACTTAAAGCACTAGAGGCTCGAGAATCCCACGTTTTGACTGTTAACATCTGTCGTATTTGTTATCCAGCAGCTGTCAATGAAAACTGATTCACCAATAAGTCCCAATAATCAAGAAATATGTAAAATTGAACATCAATCAGTATATTACATGTATTTACACATACACAAACTCTCACAATATATATACAATAAACATTTTGAACGGATTTTTAGTTTTTTAATGCAGGATCAGTAATGATTTGTTGAATTTTTTTCAAAAGTCGCTTCATTTATTTAAACGTCAATAGTTTGATAGTTTGATATCTCTTCGGGACATCTGCTAATGGAATGTTGGTGAAATAACTGTTGAATTGTGAGCAGTGATGGAAGACATTATATGGGCAGAGTCAATTAAAAAGAATTCTAAAAAAATTAATGTGCAATATTTTTCATTATTCATGAAAATACTGAATTTGGTAATTCACGAAAATTTATGTCATTATTTATGTTTTCATAAAGAATGTTTATTTTTTAAATATTATTGATTGTTTATATTTTTAAAGTTTATATTTATTAAAAAGCTTTTTTATATCAATTCTATTAAGGCAACATAATTTGTTCACCAAACTCCATCAATTCTAAAAGACTGTCTCAATGCCCAGAAACAAAGGGTGGCTTTGAATTCAACTTCAGCGACTAAGTGGAAAGCTATTAGTCGGAGGGACAAGGCAGTTTTGTATTTATTCCACTGGAGCAAGTGCCTGGAGCGCAACGGGGGTCGCCTAACGAGTGCACTTCTCCAGGAGGTTGTGTGCAGTGGACTCCCGAGCGACAAGTCTCGAGCCAGCCGAGCACTATGGCGAAGATCGCGGCAGGGGCTCGCCTTTACGAGCAGGAGTCTCGCGGCTAATTGGTCTCCCATCAGGCCACTAAATCCAGCTGTTCCCCGGATCTAACCCAGTCCGCGGACTATGTCATTTTACTGCCCGCAAACTCGTAAATAAGCCGGACGTCGACGAGTTTTATGATGTACGGCACCATCGGAGGAACGGATCGATATACGATCGTTAACTTCTCAGGATTAAGACATTATGACTTTAAAGGCGTTCGAGGCTCGACGCGACACGACTTATCAGTGAGTGCGATCGACATCAAACGAAAGAGATTTAAGGGTTGTTCTTGCTGCGAGAACAGGGTCTTCCCCAATGCCTCTTACCGCACACACCCCATTGTAGCGAAAAACCATTTTGCAATTTTAACCAAAACGCGAATTTTCAGGAAGCCAGACACCAAATATGCCAGTTGGGAACTTTGTAACAGAAACCCTTGATGTTTTGAATCCACTTTAGAAATACTCATTCATATTTGAGTAAGATATTTATTTTAAAGCAGGGAGTCGGATTTTTGCGGCAGAGATAACGACATTCACTAGAAAGCCGGGGGAGGTTTTTCGGAGAATAAATTTCTTCGGAGAGGTATGTATTGGAAGTATGCTTGGAATAGGACCGAGAGTGCAAGAGGATGTGGCCGACACCTAGGAGAGAGCGGCATGTTCCCTGGGGCTGCGAAGAACGGGCACTGAAGATGATCGAGATAAGGACGATCTACATGAGGTGGGCGGACGTCTGCGCCCTCCTCTGGTGGCCCAACATGGCGACCACTCTTGTCACTTGCAGTCTTCCTGCAGTCCTCTGTGGCAATGGTCCTGTGACAGAAGCACAGAAGTAGGAAAGATCAAAAGTGCACAATAAAGTTTGTGCTTTCCTGTCTATCACTGCGCCAACATTTATCTGCTCCTTAATCGTTTATAATATTTTAATTCAGTCAGATTATATACTTTTAATAATTAAATTGATCGAGAAAAAGGATTTAAGGTAGTGAAGTTCGACTTTTCAATTTTCTAAATAAAACTTTGTTTGTCTAAGTATCAATATGTGTTGTATTTTATGATAAAATATTAACTTCATTTTAAGTTAAATTTTATTATTATAATTATTATTAGTAACATCGGACAATTAATATCTTTATTTTATTTTNTATAATTATTATTAGATTAATTTTACGAAAATATCTTGTTTTATAAAAAAAAAAAATAGTTTGAACTATAAGGATATGAAATTAAAATAACTCGCACAATCTATTTATTATCTGGGCATTTTCTGGATCACAGATCACATTATTTGAACTCACTTTGATGGGGAAATCAAAACACAGCTTAACATGGCAGATACTGAATTTTATTTATAAACAGGTTCTGAAACTGAACTCGTTTCTCTGCACAATGTAATTTTTTATCAATAATAGTTTAGCGCTTTCAGATCACACACACGATCCAGAGTAAAACTAGAGCAAAACTCAACTGTCACAAACAAATTTGTAAAACAGTAATATTTAATTTAGTTTCTTTCTGTACCTGTTTTGAAATACCTCCGCTTCTCAAACAATTATATTATGATTTAATTTATAAATCTATAAAGTGAGTATTTAAGCAGTGTTCCTGCGAAATGAAATTTGTGTGCATACTAGTCCACGTTCATCCCGGTACGATTGGGCCGTTTGAGGGCTCTGAAACAACTATATCAAATTGGGCAATGTTATGACATTAATCACGGAAGAAGAAGAAATGATCCTCTCCTAGCGGCATGCTAGGCCGCCGGAAGAACTGATCAGCTCACAGCTACAGAAGACCCTCTTATTATTTATTTATAATTTCCACCCTTCCTTCCAAAATCTCACCCCCTCCCCAACCTCATTGACACTGTTTCCTTTAGTAATAAGGTCATATGTACCAGCTTGTTGTAAGTCATTTTAAAGCAAATAAAATGATCGTTATGACCCTCAATGACTCACCATTTTTTCATTGTGGTAAACATACAATTTCACTAACTAGGAGTATAGTATTATTTTTTTAATAAGGAATTGTACGAGTATTTCCCCTCACCAAAAACTTGCAGTCCAGAAGTAGGGAGCCTAAATAGATTTCTTCTCTGGAATGTGAATCCGATAAGCTCTCTCAGTCCAAGTCAACAAATGTTACTTTTGGCTCATCCCGTTCATATGAGTGAATGTTCCCTTTCTCTGCTCGATAATGGGGAGCCCACTCTCTCAGCCACCCACCAATTCGGGACGTCATCCGGCAGGGTTCTAATGATAGCCCGAGGCAGGTACGGCCCCATGCACCGAGATCACTATCATCTTCAGGGCAGAGCGGAGATTAAACATCACAGAATGGTCGGTCAGTGTCGTTCAGGAATCTGTCTTCAACGAGGGAATCAGATCCTGCCACCTTCAACCTCTTCCTCGGTAAATATTTACTCTCAGACCCACCCGTTTCAATGGCTGCCCCCCTGTTCAGTGTAAAGTAATGTTAAAGCTCCAAAACTGTAATTATAATTTTTTTTCTTAGACATTATGTCTTATTATGAATATTTAAAAAAAAATGTAAGCAAAGTATTTTGGGAACCTTATAAACCCTTAAATGTTTTTTAAAAAAATGTCTTCTTCTTTATACAAGACCTTGCATATGTTGGTCATTGGTTTAGATCGAGTTAGGGGAGGGTACATTAGGAGGAAAGTGAAATTGAGAAATGGCTGGTATATTCCCTTCTCCTTCTAGTAATGACATAATGTTTAAGGAAATCATAAGTGGAAATTTTAATGTTTACATGTATGTATGTATGTACATATATATTTAATGAAAAGCCCTTAATAATTATAATAACGAAAACAGGTAGAATGGTTGAACGCATTCCCCAATTCTTTCCGCCCGATCGGCCTAATGCCAGCCTCACTTTATTTTCCTTTGCAGTTTTTAAGATGAAATCAGATATGACTATATGGAGTCTATAACTCCCCCGTTAAATTGTCGTTTGCTCTGCACAGTAGTCTACACCCCTGTTCTAGCCGTCTGTCGGTGACAATATTGAGTCACAGATCATTTCATATATAACAGACAAATCATAATTTCAAAAGAAAATTTCTAACTCAAAACCAAACGCAAGTAGCTTTTATATAACCAAATGTATTTATATATAAGAGATCTAACCCAGTCCGCGGACTATGTCATTTTACTGCCCGCAAACTCGTAAATAAGCCGGACGTCGACGAGTTTTATGATGTACGGCACCATCGGAGGAACGGATCGATATACGATCGTTAACTTCTCAGGATTAAGACATTATGACTTTAAAGGCGTTCGAGGCTCGACGCGANATATATATAACAAGAGTAATATAAGAAAATACTTATATATTCAAATATTCAATATTCAAAATTCTTAATTAAAATAATTTTATCATTAGTTTAAAAATTGGCTAGTATTAGAAATTCATTACTATCTAATCTGTAATATTGACTTGAATAATCCAAAGCGAATATTTGTTTGGTTAGGCAATTTTTCTAGAACTAGGATTTTGTACTTCTTGATTTTGTCTTAAAGAGGAATTTATTCCATGAGTACTTATACATGAGCATTTATGCTTATATGTAATATGCATTTATATATTATTTATTTATTTTTTTTTTTTCAAGGTAGAGAATATTTGTTATTTGTTCTGCGAGCCGTATCTTCAGAAGAGAAGAAAAAGGAAAATAGAAAACAGCGACATTCCTGTGTGGACGGGGCGACCTGCGCGCTCTATAATCAGCAGCGGAACTAGAGGCGAATTAAAAGGTTAACCTGGCGTGAATCCTGAGGATGGGAGTCTTCGATGAGTTCCCAATCATCTTCAATGGGGTACGACAACACCGCCTCCTCCACAGACGGAGGACATTTCTGTAGCTGCTGTAGAAGCAGGGTTCGATTCCCGGCTGAGGTAGTAAATCGAGCCAAATAACTAATTGTTAGACTTATATTAGGTAAATTTAATTAAATAAAGTCTGAAACGTAGGAGTAAGTATTTCATGTTGAGTTAAAATATACTGAGAGTTCATTATATCCCATAAGCCCAAGAGGCGAAATGAGCAACTAAATGAATGTCCACTATATCTAGATCTATACTAGCAAGGAAGAGTGAGTGAGAGGAGTTAGCCATATTTTTTATATTCCAAAATGTAATTCTTGAAATGTGATTCGCAAAAAAGCTTTTTTGCAATAGAAAAAAAGTCTATATTTATAAAATATGGGGCCAACATTTAAAATTGTATTCTTAAATAAATTTTTAATATACTTTTTGTTGAAATTTTGTATGATATAATTTTTTTAAAATTACATCTATCATATTTTATACCGATACTATTTTATACATTTTGTCGTTGTGGTAATAACAACGAAGATAACTTTCATTCGACCATTTCCGAAAACATTAACAAACTCATCCAACGGTTTGAAAATTTTATTTTCGATGCTTAGAAAACTGAGGGCGAACAAACAATACATAATATATATATATTTGAATGAAGCATAATTTTAGTTTCTGCAATACAGGATTGGTAAAGATCTGTTGATATTTCTCAAATGAGGCGCCATTGTAACAGTGCAATTAGATAGATTTACTGGCGGAGAATCAGCCAATAAGGATTTATTGGCGGCCATAAACTGCCTCAAAATCAGAAATGATACGAGTGGCAGCTTACCGCCAATAGAACTCTTGAAGACTCTACCAGTTATGAAGTTCTTGTGATGTAGAGGAGCTATTTCTTCCCCAGTGCCATCACCTAATGAGAGAAGGCGAGGTCAAAGCCGCTGAAGACAAGGAAACTCCAGGGCCTAGGAAAAAACAGCGCACTTCCGAGGAGCGGTGTTATCCCCGAGTAAGGTTTTAGAAGCTCTCCTCAGAGCTGAAGAAGTCCTTGTCGGAGCCACCTGGCCACCAGTAATGGCTTAATACGACGGGCGCCCATACTCGACACCCGTCCACCTTGCCTCGGCCTTCTTCTGGTCCCGCCTGCTGCGTGCTTCTCATCACCAAGTCCTCACGTTCTGGGCAATGGCCATTCTCAGACGAATCCTCCTTCATGTCACACTGCTAAGAAACGACATTGAGAAGAAAGCGATATTCCCCGTCCGTTTCCCACCTAGAGCCTACAGAAGAACTTTCTGTGTTCTTGGTTTGACAACAAGGGTTCTAACAGTTTTTTAATACAACTAATGGATCTCACACGTTCTGCGAGAATGGTTCTGTTTCCCTCCTTCGGCAATACTCCTGCTGGTCATGGACTAGGAAATCGTCCCAATTTTCTTTTAGCGAGATCACATTAAAGAAGGAAAGTGTGTAGTCTCCTTAGTACTCAATTCTATTTCGACTTGATCGGAGTGGATACTTTCGGATCTATGCAACAATTAACGTTATGTGTGCGTACGTGCGTTTCTATGTTTTGTGCGGATGCGTTCAGGTGTGCATAGTTTATTTGATGTAATATCCATTTATATATTCTTTATAAAATCATAACAAACCATCAGCTATGTTCCGCCATGTATACTTCTGTTAGACTGGTATGTTATCCACAAAAGCCCATCTGCTTTAGAAGCGGACTATATTCTTCCTTTCGTTACCATTCCTGGATCTGTTTGTGGCCCCGAATCGTCTCATGCGTAAATCGCGCGGGTGCGTGAGTGCGTGCATGTGTGTGTGTGTGTGTGTGTGTGTGTGTGTGTGTGCGCACGACATTATGCTCCAACTACTTAATTAAATGTGTTATTTGAATTTATTATTCACTGAATATATTATTCTAACCGTATTCTGTCCAAAATCCTTGCTTCAGTGTTAGGAACCTTTTGAATTAATAAAATTACCCACCCAAGATTCATTTAAACTCTTCTTGTTTTAGATTAATGAGTTTTCAAAAACAAACCATACTTCCAGTACTCACTTCCTGTCGAGGTGGACAAACTTCATGTCCATGGAGTGGATAGATGTGAAGACGTTGGTCGCACCTTGAACCACGCACTCCCTCGTCTCCGGCATGGCGACAGGAGTGCAGGTCGCCAGGAATACGGGCTCGTTCCTCGAGCACAACGGCAGGAAAGAGAGGTAGTGTCCTTGCACTAGAATCACCTGCAAAAAAAAAAAAATCAAAACTATAAATTTCCTTTACCTTTTCAACGTGTTTCTACCGTTTCAGCGTATCAATATATGAATTCGATCAGAAATTTAAACAAAAAAGGTATTGTAAGGAAAAAATTAATAAGGACTAATTTTTTAACGCCAAAGTTTTGGATTGCAATGAAAGTCATCTTCAGGGCTAAAGAATGGGCATGAAGAATTATTACCTCTCTGCCAAGCTTGTCATACACTTCTGGCCTTCTTCCTCAGCGAACCTCAAAATTGATGTACACATACACCACACGGTCCTCCCCGTAAATATCATTTACTGCAGAGTATCCTTAGAGCCGTCGGGGGAGCTGATCTAATAGCAGCCCGCCCATTACCATTAAAAAACCACTTTAATTTCACACATGACTGCGATAAAAAAAATATAACTCTATTAGCTATTGGAATGTCAAAGATATAGTTTAAGCTCTTAAAGAAATAAACCCATCAAAGGTCCACTATTCTTGTATGAATAAGAGGAATGGGGAAATGTGTTGGAGGGGCGAGGTTAGCAGTTGTGAAGAATGTCACAAGTGGGTGACATGGGGCATTAGAGACGTCATGTCCTCACACAAGACAAACAGATCTGGTTAGTGGTTCCTCTGTGAAACAGTTCCTTGCAGAATCCCGAATTTCGGATGACTAGTTATGTGTCGGCAATCAATAATTCCTCAAGGCTGTGGAGTGTCGACCAGAATTAGATTGAGTTCATTTGTCTCAGTATCACTTCATTATTTAGTGAAATAGTTTACTCTAATGACTAAGAACGGTTTGCAAAAAAAAATTCTGAATAGCACTTTTGTTGTTCTTTATCTTAGAGACGCTAGAGCCCGTACAGACATATATATATATATATATAAAACTTTGATTTAACCATATTTTTAGTTCCTCTAAAGTAGAATCTGTGAGGTTCAGTTTACATTTTGAAGTATTGATATTCTACTACTCGCCAATATTCCAGACTTTTGTCGTATATAACCTAGTTTTCCACCAAATAGACCAAGCTCAAATGAAAATACACTCTGACAGTGACGTAGTTTTTCGGACTTTCAAACTACACCCAGATAGCTCACGGAGATATTAAAGAATGGAGGTCTTGGCGAGGGGGTGGAAGGAGAATGTTAATTCGAAAAATTTATGTAAATGTAGAAATAGATATTGTCACAGATAAGCGTCCCCGTTCTACTCGAATTTGACCAGATAAGAAGGCGCAGGCGTTATCAGATCTCTGTCCGAGATACCTGTTATTATATTGTAGCAGTGGTTAGGTATTATCGCGTCACACCTCTGCAGCACACCCCAGGAAATACACACATACACTAACACAGGGAAAACTTTCTTGAAGAAAGCATCCCAGTACAAATATTTTATATTTGATTTGTATTTTCTTTCTTTTTAGATCATGTGTGTGATCTCTTGTAAAATGCCTCCTTCTGTCAACACTTTATTTACTTATGCTAATGATGATGTCGGGACCTCCATCGGACGAAGGGAGCCTATAATTTCCTTAAGGGAAATTACTAACGAAGCAGCCCAATCAGAAAGTAGAACTTACTTATTTATTGCTAATTTATAAGAATTATTCCCCTGGAAGTTTTTTCTTGCAGTCAATTTCTATACCCTAATATGGCACTTTTATTTTGTATTGGCTCTAGTTGAATTTTCACAAAGCTTTTCAAAAGAACGATTTGAGATTTTTTTTTTTTTTTTTTTTTTTTTTTTTTTTTTTTTTTTTTTTTTTTTTTT
>KZ807027.1:204332-225089 GCA_000696205.2 Oncopeltus fasciatus
TTTTGCTCTTTCTTATTATGATCGATTCAGAAGACGAGTCATGGAATCAACGGGAATATCCTTCTTTTTCTACAAGGAATATTTAAAACAAAAAAAAAACTATTTATTGTTAAACGACGTATATGTGGGACTGAGTGGGCTCAGGCTTACATCCATCTTTGGTAATGAAGAAGGACGCAGAGCGCTCTAACGATTCAATTATAAATCACTTAGAGGGTAGTTCTCTTCCTGGCACACGTCACACTAATGTCCGCACATATAACATCCCTTCAACAGCGACAATGTATTTTCATTGGCTTTTAAGTGGCTCACAGCTCTGATTAATCTCGCCTCTTATTGGTTCTAAGTCCTCCTCATTTATTCTGCCATCGCGTTCATCTTTCCTCACATAAGATAAAAATTCATTAGTTTTTAGTAATTCTTACAGTTCAATGAAAATTAATTTCTGCATTGTTAACAATGGAATCGCAACTACTTTCCACTACCTTCAATATAACTTTCCGCTCATTCTTCACTTGTCTATGTGACATATATGCTTTTTAGTACCGAATCAGTTTATGAACAAATAAGCAAGATTCTTAACGACATTCTTAATATGGGTTCAATATAAAAGTGCTATAGTCTCAATGCAGTTTGAATGCAGTTTGTTGTTGCTAAACTCTCAGAGATAGACAGTATTGTCAATTTTCGAACTGTACCAATGTGATATTTGTATTTACAGATGTCTTGTTAGAGACAATTCTTCCCGGCTCCATGTACTGTGATATCTAATGATTTAAACTGTCATTGGACTTAATAGATGTAAAATTTAACATTTATGGACATTAGAATTTTAATGAAACACGTATAAATCTTTAGTGATATTACAGGAAGATATTTTTTTTAATGGCATGTCAACCTTTGGTCATTAATGCCTGGGAGATATTATTAGAAGCGGGAAGATGTTTTCGAGAAAAATAATTTCTTAGCAATAGGTCATGGTGAGGTATAATGATTTGTTAATGCGAATAGTTATTATGTGGATGTACATAGTCATTTATTTGTACTAGGTAACTATGAAATCTATAAGAAAGAAAAAATTGAGAGAGAATGGAAAAGAAGCTTACTGAAAATGCATCTAGACAAGATTTAAAAGCCTGCCCTCTTTCAGAAAGTTCATTACAGAGTCGATGACTTTATTGTCATCCAATAGAATTTCGTCTAGAATCCCATTTAAGTTATATTTTTTCCTTGTTTCTTTATATTTTAGGCACTCTGTAAATATATGTTTGATGGTAAGAAGTTGTCCACAGACCTCACAAACGGGTGGGTTATCCTTTGCCATTATATAGCCATGAGTAAGTCTTGTGTGTCCTATTCTTAGTCTGGCTAATACCTAGTCTAGAGTCCCATTTAAGTTAGATTTTTTCCTTGTTTCTTTATATTTTAGGCACTCTGTAAATATATGTTTGATGGTAAGAAGTAGTCCACAGACCTCACAAATGGGTGGGTTATCCTTTGCCATTATATAGCCATGAGTAAGTCTTGTGTGTCCTATTCTTAGTCTGGCTAATACCACTTCTCTCTTACGGTCAGTTGACATGGAACTGGACCATACCCTCGGAGTAGATTTTATCTCGCGTAACCTGTTGTCTCTGGTTGACCACCATATATTTTCCCACTTATCAAGTACTAATTTTATAACTAGCACCTTTACATCATTCAAGATGACTTTTGAGTATATCTCACAATCATTTATCGCTTTTTTTGCTGTACGTCCATATTATTATTACCTGAAATTCCGCGGAGACTAAATACCCATCTAAGTGTCATTTTGCTACCTTTTTCGTTGAGGTAGGGAAGATATTTAAGAATATCTTAACTAAAATAATATAATACTTTGTAATAAACTAGAAACTAGGAGTACTGTCCTTGGGCAGTATATATACTGGTCATTCTGAGGAATATGCGGCCTACAGACGTCTCCGGAACCGGGCTCAAGCCGCTCTTCGAAAGGCTCGCTCGCTTTACTTCCACGAGGCGTTTTCCTCTGCTGTCGGGAGCCAAAGTCCAAGTGGTACATCCTAAGAAGCCTTTCCTTGTGCAAACCTTCTCTCTATATTCCTCATTTCCCTGGGTCTCCCGAACTCCTATTTTACTTCCTCCTCGCAGTCCCAGAGTTATCCTGTCTCTATTTCCTTATCAAGCCGCTCTTCGAAAGGCTCGCTCGCTTTACTTCCACGAGGCGTTTTCCTCTGCTGTCGGGACCCTAAGTCCAAGTGGTACATCCTAAGAAGCCTTTCCTTGTGCAAACCCTCTCTTTCCTTGTGCAAACCTTCTCTCTATATTCCTCATTTCCCTTGGTCCTCCGAACTCCTATTTTACTTCCTCCTCGCAGTCCCAGAGTTATCCTGTCTCTATTTCCTTATCAAGCCGCTCTTCGAAAGGCTCGCTCGCTTTACTTCCACGAGGCGTTTTCCTCTTCTGTCGGGAGCCTAAGTCCAAGTAATACATCCTAAGAAGCCTTTCCTTGTGCAAACCCTCTCTCTATATTCCTCATTTCCCTGGGTCTCCCGAACTCTTATTATTAATTATTTTAACTAAAACAATTTCTCTTTCTCCGTTATTACTCCTTAACATTTTTTAGCAGGGATATCAAAAATAAAACAAATGCAGTTGGCTACGATTGCATTCATTTAAAACACCTCAAAGCCACCCTTCCCAGTATCTTTCCTGTCCTCCTGCACATATACAATTTTTCTCTCCAGAACTCAGTCTTTCCTAATCCCTGGAAACAAGCAATAGTTAAACCTTTAAATTCCCCATCCCTCTTCCTTTCAACGATTTCCGTCCCATATCTATTATCCCTATCCTTACAAAACCAAAAAAGTTGATACTGAAACAAATGTCCTATTTCTTGGAAAATGCAAAGCTCCTAGATTCTCCCCAATCCGGTTTTCATATTAAAGATGCGTATAAGGATTATATATGTTACTCTAACCAAATGATTTAGAGTGTGAAATATTCACATGTTCAGTGGTATCTGACTCGCAGCTAGTAAATGATTTATAAGAAGAATCGCTTGTCTTCTTTGTATAAATCACATAATTCCCTCTTATTAGCGCCAACGGTTATGGGGCAATACACAGCTAGGAAATGGGGGTGGGGAGGAGAGAGCTACAAGAAAAAAGAAGGGAGGGTTTAGTGGGAGGAGTGTCGAGGGAAGTGAGGATCTCGACGGACATAAGTCAGCCTGTGTCCGCCTGAGCTATCTGCCATCTGACCCTGGGTCTGCCCCTCTGCCAAATAGATCCATTTCACCGCCTCTCCGCTCTTCCTACCTCTGACCTCTGATCCTCCGCCCCCAGCCAACATAAGCAGAGCAGAGGAGAGACACTGCCGTATATTTACAGCTACAGCATTTATCTATCACCACTTTACCATCTACTCCAATATAATTTTGCCTGGAATATAGACATCATTTGCCATGACATATAATAATGACCTGAATAAAGTGTTCTGTCATATTTTCTTGAGGCTATAGTTACCTTCTGGTCGCCGAACCTCATCTGTCGCCTGGCGTTCCTCGACACATTCATCCTGCAGAGGAAGATACGGCTGTCGTCCGTAGGAGATGCCGGCGATCGGAGGAGTTCGCTCTGGATTCCCTGGTGGTCCTGCTTGTCGATCATGTCGTACATGCTGTCCCCGTGTATCAGTAGATCCTCCTGCAACAAAATCTTCACGATTACATCCGAAATATATATATATATTTGGCAAACTAGGGAAAATTGACACCCCGAAACCCCAACGAAATGATTTCCAACTTGAGACAAAACCAATATGGATAATTCAAAAATATAACTAATTTATTTCTCGAGAGAGAGAAGTCCAATGCGTCCATGATCGCCTAAGCCGATACAACCATAATCCTATAATTCATTCTCCAAGTTCTGCAGGACTTTCTTTCAACATAAAAACAACAGCCGAAAATCAAAATATAAACTTACTTAAAATGCTTCTAATTCATATAATCATAATAATTACCTTCAGCATCTTACCGAGTGCACAGGCAGGTAAATTATTATATTAAATGCAACAATAACATTTTTTTATAACAAAATATATATAATCAACACTTTGAAAGAATTTTTTTTAAATTAACACATCTAATAAAATTTTACTTAAAGTTTAAAAAATAAATTAATAAAATAAAATCTATCAGTTCACAAAAATATTGCCTATCTACACCTTAAAATTAAAAAATAGCCATACATGTAATTTAAAACATATTATAATCTGAAAACTAATCCCCCCTCTCCGTACAAAAAAATAATAATAAATATCTTAGAACCGGAGGTTTCAACCAATATTGTTATATAATTAATTAAAAAACATTTGGACTTATGAACCATTATAGCTTAAACCGATTTCGATCGCTCACAGTTTTAGCGTTTTTAAAATTACAATTTTTTCAGCCGAATTGCAATGAAAATATACACTTTTATCGGGTTTGATGTCATTCAGGAAAACGAAAAATTGTAACAGAAAAGATCCTTCTAAATAGAAAATAAATCTGGAAATAAACAGTTTTTCAAGGTAAATTAAATTTTAGATAAATCTATACAATAGGAGTGAAATTTTATTGGTTTGCTTCTGATGAACTCTTATTAACTCCTTATTAAGGTATTAAATTTCTTATTATGTAAATACCTGAAGGTTAAATGTAAAATTTCTAATATTCTGGATAAATTAATTTTTTCATCTCTTCCGAAAATAATAATAAGTCAGAAAGGTAAAGCGCAAACTAGCGAATTCCCTATTTTAATACAAATTTCCAAAGATGTTTAGAAATAAGACTAAATTACACTGCACAACTAAAAAATATTTTTTGAATGTTTCCTACACTAAATTAGTCTATTTCTACTAATTTTGGGGTGATAAAAACGAAAATAACATTGAAAAATTTGTATTAGCTCTGGTTTTTGAGATATACAGCACTTAATCTTAAAGAGTAGTTATACTATACGTGAAAAGTGAAAGTACAAAAAACAATATTGTTATGTTTCTTTTAGAATATTTTAAGTACAAAATTGATTAAATAAAACATTATTCTTAGTGTTTTGACAGATAAAAGAGGTTTGTACCACCAAATTTCAATTAAGTCAATCCGATGTATTGTAAGATCGCTGTCGTTTAGCTTGTCTTTTATAAAACACTTCTGGAGCATCCTGTACTGAGCTGTTTGTACTGAGATATTTTCACATCATGTTTTAGAAGATTCCACTGTTGTAGTCTTGACCCTAACAGCTCAGCCTTTTCCTTAGACAAGCCAAGATCTCTTATAAGGTCACTCAACTCTGCTTGACTAATACTGTGCGGATCACTAGACCTATCGCTTACATCAAAATCAGGGTCATAGGATGTAGAAGGATGGGTTGCTTCTTGTAAACAGACTTCATCACTTTTCTCTAAAATTTCATAGTTTTGGGGTGGAGAAGGGACTGGCAAATTGTCTGAGTGTGGTACAGGCCGAAGAGCAGATGGGAGATTAGGGTATTTCACCGTTCCTCTTTTCTTCATAGATAAACCTTGCTTAATGGGAGGAGTTAAGCAGAAATAACAGTCGTCTGTATGATTGGTAGGCTCACGCCAAACCATAGGTACTGCAAAAGCCATTGCCCGCTTGTTATTTTTCAGCCACTCTCGCAATATGACGGAACAAGAATTACAACATATATGAGGAGCCCATGATTTGTCTTGGTCCCCAACTTTTACACCAAAATAATGTTCATAGGCAGTCTTAATGATAGGTGACATTTTACTTTTCTGAGCCTTAAATGTTATTTCACCACATATAAAGCAAAAGCTATCGACAGAATTCACACACTTTTGAGGCATTTCAGATCAGCACTTAAATTAATTTAAAAATCAACTTCACACAATAATTTCAATAGCAACCACGTGCGTACAATTGACAAACTCGCAAAGGTTATGTTTACTACTTATGAACAGCTGATGAGAGGGGTGTTATGTAAACAAACATGTGTACCAACTGTTGGTGATGAAATATTTCATTTGTTGAAAACTCAATATATATATAATAGAATGATACTATTTCTTGAAAACAAGAGCTAATATATAATTTTTATGGTCATTTTCGGTTTTAACACGTGGAAATACATTAAAATCAGCTAATTTCAACCCCGAAACAAAAACTTTGTTGTTCAGTGTTATTAATCTATACATAACACCAAATTAGCAATAATGAGCAGAGGAGAAGTTAAAGAAATGCTTCTGAACTCTTAAAAAAAAATTAATAAATATTTTAGGGCCATCAAGTAACATCTAATTCTTCGCTCTTTGCATCTATTTGTAACTGATTGCTGAGCGCTTACAGGATCAGTGACAGTGACTCGGAGCTCAGTCACCTTTGAATGACTGCTACCCTGCCTAGTTAGATCTAGACAGTGCACTCCCAATAAAAGAATATAATAAACATCTTCCTATATATATTTATTTATTTATACATTTAGTTATTATCGTTCAAAGTAGATAAAAGTATCATCCTACTAATTTACCCTTTAAAAAAAAAAAACTACAAATTCAGCATCAAAATAATGGCGGTTTTGGCAGTATCCTTCGTAAGGCAGTCGGAAGACACTTGCGTGACGACAGGACAGTAACGGTGGGAGGAATTGTCGCCGAACGTGAAAGTCCCTCGGCATAGCACACATGGGCCACGTACACGCCATCTGGCACGCAACGGGTTCAGCCTGCCCGATTACCTCGTAAATTTGTCCGTGGAATCACCACAACTGACCGATAACTTGGCTCAATTGCAGAGGGGGAGGGGGAGGAAAACTTTATAATTTAAATAATTGGGAGGCATTAGATCGGCCTCACACAGACACCAGGAATGTGTCTAATACCACCACCTCACTAAGTATATGCCTCGCCGCTTCTCCTCATTCCATCCTCGCCGTTTTTTCTCTATTTTCTCGCTGGCTGCGTGTGTGACTATGTACGCTATACTTATGTACTTATGCCGGTATCGGACGGAGGTTCCCAGCGCGAAAGATGTGTACTCCCGAGATGCGCCATTCCTCACTCCGGCTGTGCTGATCTTCGTGGCTGGGATGCTGACCACAACCACCTCAATATGAAATACAAAGCCTCAAACAATAATACAAATTCTCCCTTCGACCAGCTCCCCCATATGTCAACGGAAAAAAGTATTCCACTGAAGATAAGGGGGAACATATCACCCTCATCTAGAAATAGAAAAAAATGAAGAGAGATTCAAGCACATATTTTTAACGATGGCTCTTACGTATGACAGAGCAGTCGAATGAGCGATAAAAAAAAAGTTTGTTTATAAATAATTTAAATGACCTGGAACTACTGCCAAATGTATCTAAAACCAGTTAAAAAATAAAATATTAAAAGAATAATTGTCACAATTTCACCCATAACAAAGAATAAACCCTAGTTTTCATTAAGATACATTTGATCTGATAGAGGTACATTTTTAATCTATCTTTCATCATATCTCTAAGTATATATTTCGATGTGCTATTCTTTACTTTATCCTCGATAATTCTAGAGACCGCTTCAACTATTAGATTACATGATGAAGTGCATAAATGAGGCATGGATCAAAACGCTGATTCTTCCAGGGAACTAGTGACGTAGTAAACTCAGCGAGTGTTGAGTTAGTGATGAGTGTGTAGACCAGATTACATTAATTGATGGATCCCTGATATAAGGCCTTAATGCATAGAATGGAGGGGAAGATGAGTAAAAATAACTTTATATATAAACACATGTTTTATATTGATACTTTTAAAGAAAGTAATCCCTTCCACAGCGGGCTTCGAACCCCTGTTTTCTAATCACTGTTTCTACGTGGGCTCCTATACCTCCATTTCACACTCTTTCCTCCCAAGAAGTCCGCCAGAACCTATGAAAGGTGGGCTGCAGTCACACAATAAATAGTCATAAATTCCGTCTAATTATTGCTGGCATTTATTTATTGTTAAAACATTGTTTAAAATAATAACTCCATTTGCAAATTGTTATCAATTTAAAATCCATTAACCGATTATTCACAATTTTCTCTACTATGGTATCAACTGTCAACTAACGTCCTATATATAATATANTCCTATATATAATATTTAATATTAAAATAGGATTATTAATAATATAATTGATAATTTTTAATATAATGGTAAAACCAAAGATTTTTACCTTTTTCCCTCGAACGAATTCGAGTAACATGTCACAGATATCAAAGTATTTAATTCAACAAGAGACATCGTATACATTGCGTTGGAACGAAAATTAATGAAGAATTGAATTAAATATAATTATACAGTTTCATCTGAAACTATTGAATCGTTTTGATACGCTAATGATCAATTAAATAAATTTTCTATAAACAAAAGCATAAAGCCGAGAGAAGAATCCTTTGAGAACATAGGACTTTGGAACGGAGGATGCGAATACGAAGGAGGAAGATCTTCTGTTAGGATGTGGAAATAAGGAGCCTAATTGGAGGACTCTTTGTCCTCTGACTCCTGACAATTAACAGAAGAAATACGCAACCCTTAAAGGAGGGTGGATCGTGAGAGTTCGGCTACCACCCTAGCTGCTCTTTCACAGTCACAGTTAGACTTCCACCTACTGCTACTCACAATCATAACAATGTAACCCGCGCAAACCCTCCCTCCAAGGTACAATTTCTACATCAAATTCAAGAATTCAATACTTCAATATAAGTAAATGTGATATTCACTAAATGTTCACTAATATTTGCCAGATATGTAGTGAATTAGAACTCAGATGTAATGTAACCTTCAAAAATGTATTATATCCGGCTATCTGATATATATGTAACCTATTTTAAATGGAATGAAAATTAAAATGTAGCATTAACATAATTATTGAAAAATATTTCGTTAATTACCGGAACAACAGCATAGTGTTCAAATCCGACATTTTAAAAACTGGACCGACCTAATATAGATAAAACACAACAAAGGTTAATAATCAAGATGATACTTATTATTTAGAAATATGAAACATAATATTTATAATTTTGATACCTAGACAGCATTGATCAAAAACATTTTCTTGGTTCGGCAGTTGCACTTGTTGAACTCCGATGTATTTCATTATTTATTTAAAAAATATAGTTAAAATAATATTTATACTATATGTTAGACAAATAACAATAAAATAACAATCTTTGAAATCCTCGAGGAAAGATAACTATGTTTGCTTAGGCTCGCAACTGCATAATATCTTTGGGTTTGCACGAGTTGTTCAACATACTTAAGTTTAAAGAAAACTTAATAATAGCAAGTCTGCAGAAAATGTTGTGAACTTTTTAAAGTACAACAGCTTCAGTATGCATATGATTAAACTTGAATACAAAATGCATAGGATAATTATTAGAAGTTGCTTTGCATGGTGAGTTTATCACAATGAAAAAAACTGAAAAAATTCAGTAAAGTTATTATAAAATGAATAATGAGAAATTGATAAGATTAATAAATTTGGAGTAAAAAAAAAAGTACAAATATCATATCCAATATTATTAATTCTTATGTTGAAAATTATTTAAGGTTTTGCATGTTTTGCATTTGACTCTTATAGATTTTATAATAATTACATAATTTTTTTTTATTAGTATTTCAGTTACAGTCACTGAAAAGTTTTTTTACATTTTATATTAGCCACAAATTCAGTTGTGGAAAGCATCAATAGACAACACTATTTAATTTTGTATGTGAAATAACTCATTCAAAAATTAAAAAAGATTTTAAAGTATTATCTACTTTTTCTTATAAATGCATTAATAGACTATTACAATCACAATTTTTTTTTTAATTTCAAGCAGATGTAGTGAATTGTATAATATATTATCAATTTATGAGTAAATTTCGAAAGGTTATTATCAAAAGAAGTATATTGACCGAAACCAGGTGTTTTTCGAAGGTGTTCACATTTTTTAGATTAAATAAATACTGTTTATTTAAAGTTAATAAATAAAGGAGTCGAAGAAGGTAATTATTTTCGGGCAAATCGAATAAGGACTCCAGGATAAGACTTCCAAAAATCAGGTAGATACTCAGACTGCCTCAAAGCCACTGCAGTGTATTGCACGATTCGAAAAAAAAATTGGTCGAGTTAAAGAAAATTTTAAAGAGGCGATGGTGGTAATTTTCCTGCGAATGAGCTGGAAGGCTATCTTGTGCCCAGATCAACGAGTTATCAATCAGTAAGCCATTTAAAATTCCTACCCAATCCACAAGGCATTAGGCACTTATGGCCGGCTGTAACGAGCGAAAATTGATTGAAGTTGTGGAGTTTGGGCGGCAATGGGCTAGCGTGAAATAAAAATAAATGAAAAATAGGAGGAGTGGGAAGTAAAAAAACTCTACATGTATAATGGGTGTGGGTGTTTATTAAGGATTATTACATGGTGGTTAAGTTAATGTGAGTCCCTAACGAGTCTGTATGGTGTGTGAGTGTGGTCAATATGGTGTGGGAGATACTTCAGATATCTGGAGAGCTGTTAGTGTGGCTCTGTGAGGCGGACACAAGTAGATCTGGAAGGCGTGGGAACCTCCAGCACAGAACGCCATCTAATTACAAAGCCTGGAGAACGCCTGTGTGCTATGGCCGGCAACAGTTAAAATTAATCCGATAGCCTCCCTAGAGGTTATAATGACGGGGCTCTCAGGGGGTGTTGCCGTACCACTAATCTCCTGAGAAATCTGTAGCACGCGTCCTGGATCCTCCAGCCGCGACTATCTTCACAGGACCAAATCTACTTGTGAAAATAAATAATGGAGTTCTTAGTCGACGTACAAATCCTAATATGATAGTTACATAACCAGAGCTTTCCAACCAGAGGGTCTCATTCTCTAAACACTCACACAGATATAACACATATCAAGTACTTATACAAAGTACTTTGAGTTAAGTACTTGATATGGGAATAGCCGGTATAAAAACTTGAAATTAACTGATTTCCAGAATATATTGATAAAAGGTAACATATAAAGACAACTTTCAATTTCATTTGGAATATAGAATCTAATTCTATTATTTCCAATAATAAAAGGGGTTTCACCTTTTTGGAATGTTAAATTTTTTAAAAACAAAAAACATTTATTATTATGACAATAATAAATGGTTAATAAAAATAAATGACGGCTATGGCGAAAGGAAGAGCAAAAGAAGACGCTGATACTGGAGCAATTATTAAAAAAAAAGGAAAGAACTGTTTCAGCGTTGCCAGAGATTTTCTAGACATTTTAGTGTAAGAGCTGAGTGAAAAATTGAGATCAGCTTAGTAACTTACTTAAAATATAAAAGTTCATTGTCGATATTTCAAATTAACGCATTTATATTTTAAAGGCATGGTGCTAGCTGTGTTTCAGAACTTAACTTCAGAATAAAAAATATTTTACTTGGAGTAAGTACGTGAGAGACTAGTTTACTGCTCTTTTTCACCTTCCCCATGGAGAGTAGATTGCGCCTAAGAGTATCTTCCGACAAGTTCGCGAGTTCTTGTGGACGGATTTGACTCAACATCTTCCTACAGGATCTCACCAATATCCATTAATGGCCGCCCAGAGCCCTTCTTCCTCTCCAACGTTGTATCAAAATTTTTCAAACCTGCAAACAATGCTGTGTAGTGCGCTGATCAAGGACACCAGGAACTTTCATTTTTAATAAATTCACGAGTTCTTTTCGCGAATGTAAAATTTTTTTTTTCCAGCGATGCTTACCGGAATTTCGTAGGCCACTGTCATTTTTCTTCTTTGAAACAATTAACTAAACTGAGTCTTTTTTATTTTAGGAAGTCGAATATGGTTGAGTATAATAGAGTATTGGTATATATAAAATACAATTAAAACATTTACAGGCCTTTAAAATCTACAATTTAAAAAACGGCCATATATCTATAATTAATATAATATATATACTATAATAACATCCAATTAATTTAATTAGTGGTAATGCTGTAATTTTAATATTTGTAACTGTCAAAAAAATATTACAGACATAGTTTGGAACGCCATTCTGAAAAAGAGTAGTGGAGTATCAATTATTTCACCACGTAAGTCCTGGAGTACAACGATACAAAATCCAGCAAATTTATATATTTCTGATAAAGTAGGAGATAAACAATGATTATAAAAATATAATTATATTAAGATAAACAAAATAACTAATTGCATAAGAAACATACAGAAATATACTTATTGAAATAACATTTTTATTAATTATCAAACACATGGAGGATTAGACAATCCAAATGCCTGGGATAAAGGAGAACTGTGGGAACTGGAGAGGACCCCTTATCTCTGCAGAGCTCCGTTACAGTCAGCCGACAGGACTTCCCGCCAAATCACACTGTTTACATACTGTTATCAGCCGTTATCAGTCGGCTACCGTGAGCCCGCTACATCAGTCGGGTCATCTAACTCTTGAGACCTCAGCCTCCCGAAAATATACCCCGGAGGTCAATGAAGACAAAGATGAATGACCGCTGCATAATTGTACTCGAGTTGTACAGTGTAAGTCGAAATATAGAAATTATATATATGTATGTGATACTTTTCAAAAAAAAAAATAAAAAAATGCATGAAGAAAACTACGTCATTGATGAAAATGCTTGTAAATAGTTGAATATTCTCCTCTGTTTAATATTAACTATATGGGCTTGTGATATTCTAATAACATCAAAACAGGTAGCAGTAACACGTTGATGTATTTAAGTTGTTTTTTCTTGTTGTTGTTGTTTTTTTTTATTTTTAGCAGGAACCACAATAAATTCTTAAAAATTGTGTACAATTAAACTTAAAATGTCCACCTGCTTAGCAATTTACTAAGATTATGAATGTTGTTTTTGGGCTTAATACCATTTGTGACAGCCGTTTAACAGCCAAAAATATTATGATAAAACGGATTGCATTAACACTTTTTTGAAACACTTAAAAAAACCGATAAGTAGGAGCTGAAGGCTAAAACCTCAAATGAACCTGAAACCACTAAAGATTGATCCAAACTAAGGAAGAGTGGGGGAAGAGCTTACCCACCTAATACATCAGTGAATTTATTCCTTATAAACGTTTCTCGTAAAAACACAAGAAAGAAGTAGTACACAGCATAAATGTCAGAAAATTACAACTGACAATAACAAAGTTTAATATTTTTCGTAACCCAAGCAACAGCAAAGATCTTGCTATTACAAAGCTTACTCTTCCTGTCTAGTCCTACTTTCACCTTTCACTCTTCCTATTCCCATTTTAATGAAGATTTAATTCTTATACTGATTTGCAATATAAAAAAACAAACTTTCTATGATCTGAATTTGCTTTCTATATTATTAATATACTAAGGCTTGTCCTATATTCAAAATTACATTCCTTAATTTATTTTTACATATATGCTCTAGACATTTTTTTTAAAACACAATTGTTAAAGAAGATATTAAGATTTTAAATTATGGTTCCCCACTAAACACCCCCCACCCTCCCCCCACCACCGACCGATATTAGCCATAAATTAATCAACGGTTATAAAAGAAGCTAATAGTTTCAAATTTTGTTTCATTATTATGATAAAACCATAATAAAATTAACGGAGTCTAGAGCGCTTACAAACATACAAATATGTTGTATACATAAATGGACCATATTTTATGCTTGTTTGATGTAGCATCGGATGAAGATTCGTTGAAATTTTTCTAGAGTCGCATCATAATACATAAATGAATAGTTGATTTCTCTATTGAAAATCAACTAAAATATCAAAACTGTTTTTAAAATAAACCAAGTTTTTTGGAAACTAACAATTAGAATAGAAAAATGACTCATTATTATTAGCCTTGTGGCGATTATAGTTAGTATTAGGTTCTGAAATTTAATGTTTTAAAATATTGCAAAACAAATTAGCGAAATTGTATGATATAACAGAATATAAGTAACCGCCAGGGGAGACATAACCTGCTATTACATATAGTTAGTGGGGTGGTATTTGACGCCGACATGACAGAGAGCTACAGTACCCGGTATAACCTGGTATAAGTACCCTACATAATACATATACATTATATACAATAATACATTATAGCATATCATTGCAATGACACCCTCACTGTGTCTTATGTATAAATCCTACCGTTTTATCTAAATGTTGTCCATTGGGAATATCTCTAGAAGCAAATCTAAAACCTTCCTTCGGTTTTTAATTTAAATGAATAAATTTTAATGTTAACGTTGGACGTCGAGTCCAATACAATATTTTGAAATTGTTGTAAGCCAAAACTAGTTTATTGTTTCTTCATATTGGGAAGGCTGTTTTCTTCGCGATTGTAATATTCCCTAAGCAATTCTAATTGCTAATAAAGTCTTGGCATTTTTCTCTGGTTTTAAACTTGTATAACAAGAATGGAACAAAACCAATGCATTCTTTATTATTGCATGTTATTTAAAAGGTTTTAAGAGTCACAAACCAGAATAAAAATAAATCGTTCGTTTATATTATTACTTTGATTGGTTGGATAATTCAATATGGAAATGGCAGTTGTAAGATTACTCCACTTTTCAATCTCTTAGGGGGAGGGGGGTGAAATACTGTCATACAAAAAAAATGAAGAGGAGAGTGTCTGCTGGAAGACAAACTGGCCCACAAACAGACGCATTAGCATACGCACGGCAACAGGTTGTGGACCTGTCATCGAGGTCAGACATACACATGCGCGGTCAAACCTACACTAATTACGTTTGCCGTAGGATGAGTGCACACTGACAGCTAATTTGTGGAGCCAGCTCGGCTCTCCATCCCTCCCCCCCCCACCCTCAAACCCCACATCCATCAAAGCAAAAATAAACTATACTTTTTTACTCTATTTTTGGGAGGGGAAATAAAAGAAAATCGTAAATAAAAGGGATAATTTTATTCATTTTTGCCCTGTTAGTGTTACGTCATTGCTATCTTCTAGGTAAAGCTCTATGATTTGAGAGTCTGCAAGAAAGTTGAATGTTTTAAGTTTAACATACTTGTCTACATTTACTTGAATGAATAAATAAATGAAATGATTAGTTACTGTTCTGTCAGAAAGCAAAATGTATTTATTAAGATTAGATGATTATAGTTGGGGTTCGGTCAAGGTAGATTAAAAAAAATACAAATTTAAAAAAAGTGTAAAAGATTATCTGCCAACGTTTCGGCTTACATTGTAAGCCATCCTCAGGGCTATGAAGACGAGAAAGGACGTCCTGTACGTAAGTTCACATTTCCATGACTAAATGGAACTCAGTAATGGAAATGTGAACTTAGGGACAGGACGTCCTTTCTCGTCTTCATGATAGCCCTGAAGATGGCTTACAATGTAAGCCGAAACGTTGGCAGATAATTTTGTATTTATTAAGTTATTTTTTCATAATAATTAAAATTTTTATTTTATTTATACTATTATAATTACGACAAAACATTGAAAATTTAATAATTAAATGTACACATGAAAAAAGAAAAATGTTTCAAATATGATAAGAGTTTTTATATTCTAAAACAGAAGAAAGTGTAATTTTTTTAAAATAAATAAAAATTTAGTTGTGTACTTCGAAGATGTCCAGGATCATTACATAGCTTTCATTTAGCCTTAAATACTATTAAATTAAATTGAAAATCACTTTATTTCATACTTGAAGAAGAAACGTGCTCAAGGAGTCTGTCTTCACTCATCGAGCATTTTACTTTTTACCGTAGAAATCTACCTGAGCAGAGGAAATAGTTTTCTGGCAAACATGTCTTTGAAGCAATGACTAATTAAATCTTTTCATCTGTAAGAGCGTGTAACGGGAGTCAGCATATTCAGAACTCTTAAAATGAATAACATATCCCGAGTAACAAAAAACAAACTGTTTTTTCGTTTCAAAATTACAGAATTAAGTTGTCGACCGCTTGCCAAGTTAAAGGGGCTACAATTTCGTTTTGTCGAGGTAATGGAACGGAGTTAGCTTCAGGATTATCGGTACAACATATCCTGCAGTCTAAGCGAAACGGCGTGGTGTGCCCTCTCCAAGTCCTGGAACTCCGCAGAAGAAGGAGACTGCCAACGAGAACTCCTGACTACAAGAGCACAGAGAGACGTGTGAGTAAAGCCTGCACATATTTTCGGAGAACAAAATTACAAATCTAAAATTAAATTCCTACATCACAAAACCAATAAGTGGCGAGAACGTCTGTCGACGCAGGAGCTGCGTGATTTGAACAGGTTTCCCGAGATTTCGGTCATTAAACGAAATCATTCCACGGTTAGAATAAAGAAATACTGAATATAATTTTATTACTTTAAAGATTGAACGGAAAGATAGTTTTCAACGGACTATATTTTTAGCTCCTCCAATCGCGTAAGATCGATGAAGAACTCTTGAAATTTTTCAAATGTTGCGTCAGGTTAGCAATTCCTTAAGGGAAATCTGCTAAAAGTCAATAGAACAAGTTTCACAAAGCCATTATTATTATAATTAGTGAGCATTTTCTTTTGAAGTGAAACTAGTAACCCTTAGCAATAAGCAATGGAAGGATGCACTAGATCTGGTCACCGGAAATGTAATTGACCCCCTCGATCTGCTCATTGAATAAATAATTGATAAAAATAATTCTCAATTTGAAATAATTATACACTTACTTTAAGCAAGGGAAGTATTAGAATAATAATTTTAAATTTAAACATTTTATAAATATAAAAATATTTATATTTAGTCAAACATATCCAGGTGAGAGTAGGACTTCCTCTATGGCAGAAAGAAATCACGGACACATTTCGTTTCGTGAAAGCCAACATTTTGTTGGAGCCATACCCGAACTTTGATGTAGAACGAGTAAGTGAAGGTTCTTGATCTTCCAGGATACCAGGCTGAGATGAGAGGCTGCCCGTCGCTGACAGATAACTTTTGGCACTAATAACAATGGGCTAGCTCCACGGGTGGCCGCCGCCCTGGGAATTTCATCTCCCGCCTTCACAAACCATCTTCACATATTCCTTTTATTTCATATTTCCCTTGCCCCATAATTTTCTTTTTATTTATTCCCAGCAAACTTGACTAGGAAGGTTACTACATGGCTTCCCACAAATTTCAGAACAAAATAATTCTATTTCAACCGAGCCAAGCGAACACTAAACGTTCTGAAACTGGATCACTTCACGTAGTGTTTTTTGTGTCTAAATTAAGGAATAATTTTATCTAAATTATTAGATCCTATTTAGATAGTGGTACCAAGCTCCAAGAAGAATATTCACTTCATGCATCCACTTTGGAATAATTCTTTTTTCCTCTGTAAGGAGGATTAAATTTCTGTTTCAGGGACGAAATTCAACAAATGGTTCCAACCATGTCTCCGGTGTCCAAGCCCTAGAAAATAGCATCACTTCCAGCTTTCTTCCTCAATAACCGGTCAATAAAATTTAGGATAAATTCCTTCTTCAACATTTTTATATGATTGTGGAGTTGATGAGTAGATGCCTTTGGAATGTATCAGTAACTAGCAGACAGACGGACAGGAAAGTGTAAGTGAGAGGCAGGATAGCGCAGCTTGTAGACAGACAGGGATGGTAATGAGCAGAGCGTATTATGCAGACGACCAGCAGTTGTTGACAGGTCCGAATGGTGACAGGGCGATTCCTGCCTCTCCAACCAGTAAAGTCCTATATCCTTGAATATTAAGATGGCGGAGGATGACATATTGTTCTAGCCTCTTGAGGGATAGCCTCGAGTGCCCACCAGGGGAGAGACCAACCACTCATCTTAGAAAGGAACGATTATCGAATCATCAACAACAAGAGGCTAAATAGAATTTCATTCGCATATCAATATGTCGGTGCGAATAAGTGGCATTTCTTTTGTCTTACGCTGTACTTGGCGTCAGGCGAAAATGGTTTACCCAGAGAAAAATATTAGAACGGTTTAAGAGCTCCTTGTGGATTTATAAAAGAATATTGAAGTAAACCAGAATATTCTAAGAGATAGAAGTACTGACTATAATCACTAATAACTAATAATTATTAATTCTTAAGGATATTTTCATGTTTTTCAGGCGAATAAAATAAAATATCATGAAAAATTAGGGGTATTTATTTTCTAATGGCGGGTTTTCGTTCTAAGTCATCATCAGAGCCACTATCTATATAATGAAGCATAAAAATTTAAGGAAGCCCGAGATCCTAAAAAATCTTTTTAAGAAGTTTACTGAGCATAAGTTCCAGGTATTTATGTTTTAAATTGGTGTATTGCTTAAAAGTGGTTAGAGATCTTTTTTACCTTAAGTTTAAGTATTAATATCCTCAAACGTTTCTACGAATCTGGCTTACTGCATGACCTCTGCTAACGCAACTGGTAAGATTGACACAAAATCCTGAGATCCGCTAAGGGACAAGCATGAGGTACCAGGTGTACCCTTGGGAAGAGATCTCTGGAAAGATGAAATTAAAGTGACAAAGCTTCTGGAAGAATTGGAGGAGGCAGAAGATCACAAGCATGATATAAGTAAAGCCCAAAAAAGACACGGCAAAAGGGGAAATCTAACGCAAGTTGTGATATAGTGATAAAATAATCTTAAGTAATCATTGTTAATGTAAAGTTTTAAGAATAATAAATGTAGGATAAATGCGACATATCTTTTGAATGATGTCATGATGGTATAAAAGTGATGGCAGAAGGAGGACGAGGAAACTACACTTAAAAACGATTACATTTGACTTACTGCGAAGCACAGTCAAACTCTAATGCTCATATTGCTGGTAAAGTTGTCTTATTCTTTCATATAAATACGCCCTTCGAGATATAAAGACAGAGGGTATTTCGAAAAATTGTTCTGGTTGAAATGTGGCTGGGCTTGTTGTGGCTGGCGGCCATTCATGGCGCAAGGATGATCTAGTGCCCCGAGAGTGTGACGGAAGGCCTCTGATCAAACAAACATAGATTAAGACCTCAGCTGAGCCGGACAGCCTAACTGCCCCCCGGATTATATACTGCTCAGGAGGGAGGGGAGGGGAGAGATGCAACACAATATGGCGACGATAAATCTGGCCCAGCGATGGTAATTGCACGCCGAGACGAGAGCTGGCATCAATTTGACTCCAAATTGCAATTTAATGCCTATTCCTGCTGGGCACGTCAGGTTCCTCAAACGATTAGAGTTTAAGCCCCAGTTTGGTGTGTCCAAGATCCGGTAATAATATCCGACGAAAGATATATCATGGCGCCCGTCTCCCATAGACTCGTACAAGAAGAAAAAGGAAAAAGAACGTACAAGATAGAGGTAGAAAGAAAGCAGGCGTTGTTTGTTTATGGGAGCCGGCCATTCTGAAATCTGACGTTATCTGAATCTGCTGCGGATGATATCCACCGATACCCGAAGGCCGTATCCGAGGAAAAAACCAACGCCAATCTTATCATTAGCATACCATTTTTTTTTTTCAAAAATGGTTTATAAAGTTTTACTGATTAATCCTTATTATGCAAATGACAATAAATCATCCTGAAATAAATCCGGTTGTTATGTTCATTAAAAGTGGTTGATGAAAAGAGTGAATGATTACTTAAATCTTACAAAAGCCGAAGAAGAACAGTGAGGAAAGGTAAGCTGGACGAACAAGTGGGGGAGAATTTATGAAGGAATGTTACTTTCAATCTTAAAGTAACATTCCTTCATATATGCTTTTCCTAAACTAAATAAAATAAAATAAATTAAAGATACGGAGATAAGGTTAAGAATTTTCTGATTCAGCAATGACACAATTCTCTCTTTCCTTACTGGTTGGTGAAAATATGTTCAAATACGGAACTTATAGAACGAATTCTTAGAAAATAGAATTTTAAACCAATTACATTATTATGTATTTTACTTGGAGCTAAGTGTAACGATATCTGAACGATTTTTCTACTACTCAAATAAAGTAAAACTTCTCATACCTTACATAGAACACAAAAATGATAACTGAAATCAATCGAATTTTGAAGGAGCCATGTTTTCTTTTACGAAGGAGTGCTGGATAATCAATTTCTTTTTGTCGTAGTACTCTCGTGAATTGCTTGATTTTTTTGAAAGGAGAAAGTAATCAATCTCAGGTCTTGGTGGAAATAAATGAAGACAATGATCAGAAATCAATTTTCTTAGTTTATATTGTTTTAGTCCTAAATTTAATTCATGTACTACCTCTTAACTCCATTTAGAGGAACCATTAGACAATCCATATATTATTCATTCAGAGAGAGAGGTGTAGAATGATTCCAAAGTAACATAACCTATCCTACGCGAGACTCCTACAATGATTTATCTGCTTTGAAGATTTAACAACAGCGAGGCGTCATCTTCGCTAACGGACTGTATTTGTAACTCATAATACTATCTCTGCTGTATTTCATTGGGGCTTTATTGGCGCAACATTCCTCTTCATCTGAATAGACTATAAATAATTTATTGGAAATACTTTGCTTTTGAATATTTAATTAATGCTTCATGTTGTTTAGAATTATCGTAATTATAGCCACTATGCTAACTGAAATAATATACAATTAGAACTTTTACATTTGAGCTTTAAAACACATGCTGAGGGAATAACTTTCCAGCTATTTCTCAGCATGTCAAGGCCATATCCGTGTTACAGAAGAAGTCTTCTCATCAGTTGACATACGAAGAATTCTTTCCATAATTAATTTTTATAATTTTATAAAAAAGACTTAATTA
>KZ807027.1:247525-276214 GCA_000696205.2 Oncopeltus fasciatus
AGCATACCAGGCCCGGATAGCAGGAGATCCAGGTTCGATTCCTGGCGAGGACAGATAGATTTTTTTATTCTGTTCCCTCTCATGAATTGTTTATAATTTACGTGGGATAAAAAACCACAACCAAAATAAAATATTTAAAAATCAAAGTTTAATGTTTCTTCAATGAAAAAATTTAATTTAATACGATTTAAAAGAATTACGGAAGAATTTTTACGGACTATCGTACATATTGAAAAATAAATCTTGGACTTGATAGATCAATGTTTCGTACTACTCATATTGTCAAATATTTTGTGCGAAAATGCATTTATTGCAAATATGAAATCAGCTGTCTCCATATTAATTTGATTACCGTGGGTTTTTATAGACTCTTCTAGGAGATATAACGCTCGAAGATATTCAGATGCAACGCAATCCGACGACCTTCTTCTGAAGTAATAGTTAAAATTAGTAATGGACGCTGAGGGAATTCCCTGAAGGAAATACAGATTTGCAGCATGAGCGAGGTATGTATTTCCGAAGAGCAATTTTGGAGGTACATGAATCTCTTTAGGCGGCAAAGAGAAGAAGTAGGGATCTCAAGCACGAATTTTACTCCAAGAAATGTGCTCTGAATGCGTCAGTTATTACATAGAGGAATTGCATGTGAAGGGGGATATTTAGATTTGTGGAAGTTTGTCTAGCGAAATCTTCAGTAATGATAAACGAGTTAAATATAAATTTTTGATAGACATATTAGATCCTGGAAGGAAGTATTGGAATACATAAGAATCCATATTCATCAACATGAGTCAAAGAATAGAAATATATTAAAACATATAGTTGAGTGTGTATATGGATCCTTCTAGAACCACCTTTCTACAACTTAATTAGCTGATGAAGGGTACAGCTGAGCTTAATCTGTGACATTAATGATTTAAAATAGTTATATTTCAAATTAATAATTAAATTGGTATTAAAATAGTTATATTTTAAATTAATAATGAAATTGGCAGTAGTGAACAAAAATATATACTTTAATAGACTCTCTTAACTGTAAGATTAAAAACTTAACAGTTTTAGGCATATTTTAATTTTTTTGTAATATTTGATTATTTAATTCAATATTATTTTGTACAGCGCAGTGTTTAAGGTTATTGGGCTATTGGGATTTTTTTTAAATAAAAAAAAACAATTAATTTAATTCCAAATAACTTCAAAATTGTTTAAAAGTCTTTGAAAACAAAATTATAGTAAAAAAAAAGGCCTTTGGGCGAAAGAGAACCAAAAGCGAATAGAAATATAAATTTATACTAAAATGCATAGAAATGAAGTAATTGATAAGAGACAACGGACAGCAGGAGAGACAATAATATCTATGAATTGACAAGTACCCCGAGAAAAATTGACTATTCGCCTTCGAGTGGATATTTCTCGAGAAACTCTAAAATATTCATGTTGCAACCACAACAGGAATTTCTTCTAAATCCCTTCATTTCTCTTATAATTCAACGGTCTTATTTGGGGTCCCGTTACAAATATTTACATACATTTTTCTGTTTGCGCGTTAACACTCGCAATTTTTAAATTTGAAAAAAAAAGTTCACAAATTTATTATTTTAGCGTATTTTTAGAAACTGTTGGCTGAGTTTTCAATGAATCAAATCAGAGGAGGGATAGAGGAAAAATGCGGATACCTTAGTTATTAGTGGAGTTATTGATATAAATACAAATATAATCACAATACGCGTAAAATCTAATCAAACAACAATCATGTATGAGTCACATTTTTGTGTTAGACTGATAAGGGTAAGGTTTATAAAGGAAGACGACAAAGACTTTTCTCTTCATTGTACTTTACGGCTTTTAGTTGCAATTTATTCATTAAATTTGCCTTGTGTCGATCTGCGTGACGATTGCAGTAGTTCTAGCGGCAGGGTAGAGTGTGAAGCTGGAAGTTGGAAGCGGAGATGTGACGTCCGGGGGGCGAATCTGGAAAGCGAGCAATCGCGACGCTAACGAGAGGCGGCCGACTCCAAGAGAGCCTAATTACTGAGAGACGACCTGACGAATTCCCGCGGCATCAGATAGAGGGGAGGCTGAATAGGGGAAGGTCTTATCAGATCCGGCGAGGAGGGAGTCTCAAACAGGTGTTTGATCCTTGTAACTGTCAGGTCCGGACCTGACATGGGAGGAGGAGAAATAAAGAAAAGCACTGAGGAGAGATTGCGATATGTCTGAGGGGTCAGCGGTGGAAAAGGCAACAAGTCGTTACCAGCGAGATCCACCGAGGGATAGACGGACAAAGTAGACATGAAGTAGTGACTTGAAGTGTTAGGAGCGACAATACTATCGAAAGTGATCACTATAGTTTTCGGAGGCTGAGGCGAGTAAGGTTGTAGATGTAGATAGAGGTTAGGAGGATTTGTGTGCTGCGTCAGTCGGTAGTCATTTGTCAATCGCTGCTGGAGACGTGATTAATGGAGTCCGAGGAACAGCTGATCAAACAGCTAATAGATACACTTCTCACACATTTGCGTAGAGTCATACGCACTCACAGGTATTCACTTTCCCAACGCTAGTGGCTCTCGCGATAGACATTCTGTCTTGCCTACGCTTGCAGAAACAATAATTCCTTCGCCACAAAGACTAGTCTTATCCCACGCTTGCCAACGAATGATTCATCTTTAACAATATATTAACAAATCCATAATTACCCATAATTTGTAATGACTGCACATTAATTAAAAATGTAAAAAGAATTAGAAAGTTGTTTAAATGAAAATAAAATTTGTCAAAATTCAAAATATAGATTATGCTATATCCTCTTCTTCCTGTCAAAAGTTTCACGATATATCAGAAAATTTATTTTCGGAAATCTAAATATACATTAGAATTGGGGTACGTCGTGTAATATGTGTAATTCATTTATTTATTATACATAATTACCCGTTATACAATAGTTAGTATTTCATAAAAATTATAAAACCTATATATATATAATTTTTAGTGCAAGGGAACAGAATAAAAAATCTAACTGTCCCAGCCAGGACTCGAACCNTAGCTTCTAATATGTTTAAGCGTATTATATACGCCAAGAGATGAAGTGTTCATTGACTGAGAACGTCCTCTGCACGATGAAATGGTATTTAGTGACTTTTAGCTTTGGTATTTACAAATCTCTAAAGCTCCTTTTGCGTTACTTAACAGGGGTTAGCAGTATAACTCAGACTCATATTTTGCATGTAGTTCAGAATGTAGCTTCTAATATGTTTAAGCGTATTATATACGCCAAGAGATGAAGTGTTCATTGACTGAGAACGTCCTCTGCACGATGAAATGGTATTTAGTGACTTTTAGCTTTGGTATTTACAAATCTCTAAAGCTCCTTTTGCGTTACTTAACAGGGGTTAGCAGTATAACTCAGACTCATATTTTGCATGTAGTTCAGAATGTAGCTTCTAATATGTTTAAGCGTATTATATACGCCAAGAGATGAAGTGTTCATTGACTGAGAACGTCCTCTGCACGATGAAATGGTATTTAGTGACTTTTAGCTTTGGTATTTACAAATCTCTAAAGCTCCTTTTGCGTTACTTAACAGGGGTTAGCAGTATAACTCAGACTCATATTTTGCATGTAGTTCAGAATGTAGCTTCTAATATGTTTAAGCGTATTATATACGCCAAGAGATGAAGTGTTCATTGACTGAGAACGTCCTCTGCACGATGAAATGGTATTTAGTGACTTTTAGCTTTGGTATTTACAAATCTCTAAAGCTCCTTTTGCGTTACTTAACAGGGGTTAGCAGTATAACTCAGACTCATATTTTGCATGTAGTTCAGAATGTAGCTTCTAATATGTTTAAGCGTATTATATACGCCAAGAGATGAAGTGTTCATTGACTGAGAACGTCCTCTGCACGATGAAATGGTATTTAGTGACTTTTAGCTTTGGTATTTACAAATCTCTAAAGCTCCTTTTGCGTTACTTAACAGGGGTTAGCAGTATAACTCAGACTCATATTTTGCATGTAGTTCAGAATGTAGCTTCTAATATGTTTAAGCGTATTATATACGCCAAGAGATGAAGTGTTCATTGACTGAGAACGTCCTCTGCACGATGAAATGGTATTTAGTGACTTTTAGCTTTGGTATTTACAAATCTCTAAAGCTCCTTTTGCGTTACTTAACAGGGGTTAGCAGTATAACTCAGACTCATATTTTGCATGTAGTTCAGAATGTAGCTTCTAATATGTTTAAGCGTATTATATACGCCAAGAGATGAAGTGTTCATTGACTGAGAACGTCCTCTGCACGATGAAATGGTATTTAGTGACTTTTAGCTTTGGTATTTACAAATCTCTAAAGCTCCTTTTGCGTTACTTAACAGGGGTTAGCAGTATAACTCAGACTCATATTTTGCATGTAGTTCAGAATGTAGCTTCTAATATGTTTAAGCGTATTATATACGCCAAGAGATGAAGTGTTCATTGACTGAGAACGTCCTCTGCACGATGAAATGGTATTTAGTGACTTTTAGCTTTGGTATTTACAAATCTCTAAAGCTCCTTTTGCGTTACTTAACAGGGGTTAGCAGTATAACTCAGACTCATATTTTGCATGTAGTTCAGAATGTAGCTTCTAATATGTTTAAGCGTATTATATACGCCAAGAGATGAAGTGTTCATTGACTGAGAACGTCCTCTGCACGATGAAATGGTATTTAGTGACTTTTAGCTTTGGTATTTACAAATCTCTAAAGCTCCTTTTGCGTTACTTAACAGGGGTTAGCAGTATAACTCAGACTCATATTTTGCATGTAGTTCAGAATGTAGCTTCTAATATGTTTAAGCGTATTATATACGCCAAGAGATGAAGTGTTCATTGACTGAGAACGTCCTCTGCACGATGAAATGGTATTTAGTGACTTTTAGCTTTGGTATTTACAAATCTCTAAAGCTCCTTTTGCGTTACTTAACAGGGGTTAGCAGTATAACTCAGACTCATATTTTGCATGTAGTTCAGAATGTAGCTTCTAATATGTTTAAGCGTATTATATACGCCAAGAGATGAAGTGTTCATTGACTGAGAACGTCCTCTGCACGATGAAATGGTATTTAGTGACTTTTAGCTTTGGTATTTACAAATCTCTAAAGCTCCTTTTGCGTTACTTAACAGGGGTTAGCAGAATAACTCAGACTCATATTTTAAACGTTTTAAGTGTCTATTGTATAATATTCCTATGTTTTTAATAAATAAGTAACTTTTTTTTTCTCATCTCTGGTTTTTTAAATGTTGGTTTTTAATTTAAATGTTGATCAAATTAAATATTCTAATTTTAGTATTTTCAACATCTTAAATTTAACATTTAAATTTATGTTAAATAATATCTAAGTGCATAGGTTTATCTCATTTCATCTTAAAACTGATATATTGTGTTTTAGACATATTTAATGACAGTTTCTGTACTTAATCTCTTCTTATGTATATTTACTAATAGATTCTAGTCCATTTTATGTATTAATTAATTAATAAAAATTCAGTCAGGACTTCCACAAACAAACAAAAAAAAATTTTGAAGCATAAAATATTTATGTATCTTTCTCTATTCCTCCCTCTTCACTCTCTTCTCTTTGTGTCTCCGACCCCCACTGACCCCCTCTCCCCCATCTCACTCTCTCTCTCTCTTTCTCTCCGCCATGCATAATTTCATGTGGGAAATTTAGTAGCAAAACAAGAGACAATCCACCTCACGAAGTACCATAGTTCTGAACCATCTGTTTGAGATTTACCGAAAGAGGTCCTTTTGTTCTGTACTCTACTTGGCATTTGCAGTGTCCGTGGTCCTGACTAACTGGGAAGAAATCTTGTGAACAATGAAACTTTCCTTCAAAAAGGACTCCCGAGTTATGAATATTAAAATTTAACTTCTCAATTAAGCCGTCAGTTCACTGATTCTTCTTGAAAATTGTTTTACTTAACTCAGTGGGGAATTGAGTTACCAACACGAATTTGTGATGTAAATTCGCGAGAACGACGCTACTGTTGTACATTGTGATGACACGATGGCCCTTTCGGTGTGTCACTTTTCCATTACATCTCACTGAGGCGGTCTTTAGTTTCGGACACCTGCCCCAGCGGAATATTAACTAAGTTACTAGGCAATCCAAGGGTGGGTTACACTTGCTCCTTGCTCCTCCGATCTTTCCCAGATACGCTCGGTATAAGACATGGCGAACGAGCTACTGGAGTGTTCACTGGAGAAGGAAAACCAAGCTGGATACTGAATACCGAGGGAAAGGAATGCTATATTAATAACACTTACTGCAGTAGGATTTAGTGACGAGTATAGCCGGGAAGAGCTGCCAGAGTTCAGGGTCCCTCAGAGGTGAAGGCGCCAACCACACTTCTTACAGCAAAAAACAAATGAGCGGAATGTTAGTCATGCATTTGTTCCTTGCGAGACTCCACTGTCGGGACCTGTGTCTCTCTTCGTTCCTTTCTCTGGGAAGTGCAGATGATTACGTGGGGTTAAATCTCGCGTATTTTGCATTTCAATTTAAAAGAAATACTTTTCAAAAAACTGAAAGAGGGACGAGTTCTTGCTTTTATGAACAACCCTTAGCGAGTGGGAATATCAGATTATTCAGGATAAAATAATGAAAAAAATTGTTATTAATTCAATGACGTCAATATATGAATAGCACATTTGGCGTAGCCTCACAATGACCCCATTTACAATAAGTACAGCAATGGAAGAAGACGGTACGCAAGACGTATGTCGTTCAATCCGAAATACAAACATACATAGATGATGTACGTGTTGTGACGAATTGAAAGGTGAGAGAATTACAATGGGTGACCTAAATCCCAATGTTTTTGTTGGAGAAGAATGGTGATAAGCAATAATTATGCTAATAAAATAAACACTACTGCAGTAGATGTGATATCGATTTTAATTACTTCAAATACATTTATCTATATTACATTTGCAAATTTATTGATATAAAACATGGGCTATAAATATTTATTAAAGAGTAACAGTGAAATATATGCTTTAACATAGAATTAGTTAATTAGGATTTTATTTAATTGTAGGAGGCAACGAAGAATATTTATAGTAACAATTGACTATTATTTGACGTTATGATTGGCTCTATTTAAGGCAATGATATTTTACTTATTTAATAATGAATATTACAAGAAAAAATAATTAAATTTAATTAAAATTTGTTTAAGACCATTTTCTATTTATGTGTAAAATGGTACAAACTCATTATATATATTAACTTAATCTTAGGAATGTGTTTATGCATAATACATTGAAAAAATGTCAGCAAGTAATTGCTGCTTATTCTCCGACAAAAATAAAAGATAAATTTTCTTAGTGGAACTAAAAGTGAAATCAAGATGTTTTTCTGTTATGTGTATTTTTTAATTTATTTATGATCCTTTTCTTTAAATTTATCGAATTGGGAATAAAGGTAATTAAAATAATATATAAGGTAATACATTTAATTAATTAGTTTAGTTATTTTTACATATTAAAGAGTATTGTTCATTACGAAATAAAATATATAAAATTTTGTAGTTAATCTGTTCCTATGGTTTTGTGTTGACACGAGCCTAACTTTATGCGACAAGTTTGAAATAAGTTTGGAAGCTATAAATATAATAATAAGTATAAGTGTAACTATATAGAATAGTCAGTATTCTAAAATACGTATATGTGAGTGTCGTGAATTTCGTTTCTCAGGGATTCATCGATTTTCTTAAGCACACTTTGGCTAGGACTATCGCGGCAAAATAGACATAGTCAAAACGATGACACTTGGACGTAACTATCCCACAGCTAATTTCTCTAATACAGTAAACTCAGTTAAATAAAACCTTTTTCTAAATTGCATATGTTTAAAGATATTTTTCTATTAAAAAAAAAATCTAATATTACGGTGATTTGACTACAAAATGTGATCTTTGAAAAAAAAAAATATTCATTTGTTTATTCCAGTCATTCTTTCAAATTTAAAGAGACAGGGGAGAGAAAGAGAGCAGATCTGATTGTACTGCCCCCCCCCCTAGGAGAGGGGGGGATTAGAGCCCCCTCCGAGACCTGGGAGAGAGTGAGAGAGGGGGTAGGTCGTGCAGATCCTCTGTGAGAACCGGACTTTGGGTATCTGCCGATATCTTCCTCGGCTTCTCTAGTCCTGGAAGTGTATCACATCCTTCGGGAAGCATTCTCCATCAGGACATTCTGCCGCCAAAAAGCCTTACGCTGATTCGCCAGTCGCTGGTGACCTCCTGCATTTAGTGGGAGAGGGGGTAGGTCGTGCAGATCCTCTGTGAGAACCGGACTTTGGGTATCTGCCGATATCTTCTTCGGCTTCTCTAGTCCTGGAAGTGTATCACATCCTTCGGGAAGCATTCTCCATCAGGACATTCTCGCGTCAAAAAGCCTTACGCTGATTCGCCAGTCTCTGACTATATGACCTACTGCATATGGTCCGTCCTCGTCATTCCTTACAAGCTCCTTTTCCTGTTTGCCAATTCTCATTATCTTTATGTCTAATTTTATCATCAAGATTTTTCAATTTTACTCTTCATTAATTACTTTGCTTAAAATTAGATTAAATAATTTAATTGACACCATCCTCCCCCTCTTCCCCCATGACATCATCTTCATCAAAAAATATGTAGATGATTTAATACTCATTCTCAATCCCGAAAAAAAAAAATTCCACAGATCTTAGAATCTTTTAACTCTTACCACCCACGCCTCAAATTTACTATTGAATGTGAATCTGACGGTCGACTCCCATATCTTGACATAAAACTGATTGGTATACCAAACCCACCTATTCAGGTCGCCTCCTCCATTTCCATTCCGCCCACCCCCGGCACCAAATTATTAACGTCGCTAGGAACTTGATACAGCGATCCTTCTCCCTATCTGACCCTTCTTTCCACCGTATTACCTCTGAACGGGTTACCAAAATTCTCTCTCTAAATGGCTTCCCCGCCCACCTGATCACAAACCTAATATCCAAATTTTCTTCTCCAGATCGTGTCCCTCCCTCTATTCTTCCCCCGCCCACCCCTACACCCCTGTATCGCTCTCTACCCTACATTCCCCTCCTTACTGAAAAAATCAAGAAATACCTCAAGTCCAACCTGCAGAACCTACATTTAGGCCTCCAGACAAACAACAAATTAAGACATTTTTATACCCCCCTTAAAGATCCCATACCGATTTCCCAGCAGTCCAACGTGGTTTACCAAATTCCCTGTTCTGATAACAATTGTTCGGCTTCATATATTGGTCAAACAAAGAATTATCTCAACAAAAGACTAAAACAACACGAATACAGCATCAAGATTCGTGATATGAACTCGTCGGCCCTCTCCCAACATGCTATTAGTACCAATCACCCACCGGCTTTCAATGAAGCTACCATTCTGGCCTCTGAGCCATTCCTCAAAAAAAGGCTGATTTCGGAATGTGTGTACATTAATCTTAATCCTACCTCTATCAACGATAGGCAGGACAAAGACAACATTTCGTCAGCGTACTGTAATATTTTTCGTATAATACAACGAAAAACTACTCTGAAACTCCCCCATTGTCGGCCTCTTTCTTTTTCCCTTTGAAGGGATTACCTGGTTAATTCCTTTCACCCGGCCCATAAAATTCTTGTTCTTTGAATTTTACCGACTTACCCCACTCCTCCCTGTGACTGTGGTTTCACTTTTCAGTTGTTTTCTGCAGTTTACAATGTGAACAACCACCCTGGGGAGATTTCTCCACTCAACGCCATTGGTACATATCATTTTGTAATATGTTTTATTCCTAACCATAGTTAATATTCTTAAATATCCTTATTTCTTGTTGTACAGATATTTCAATTTTTATGCATTACTGTTATTTGTGTGTATTGTCTTTTTAGCCCTGATGATGGCTTACTAGCTAAGCCGAAACGTTGGCATAAATAAAAATATTACTCCAAATTTGGGTGTATATTTTTTTTCTTCCTGGCCGAAACCCCGACCATTCTCTCATGATATTCGAGACGGCCAACTAACCATCAACCATGCTTAATTAATTCATTGGAGACATTTAGGCAAAAAGAATCCAACCTGGAAGAGGAGGATATTTGACGGACGTAAAGGCTTTCGGAATGTTTACAAACGCTCTTTTAAGTCCTTCAAAAGAGATCCTGTGCCCTGAGCAAACTGAACAAACATCCAGAGATTATGAAGAGGGATAGGGAGAAAAAAGTTATGACCATATTTTAGTTGTGTAAATAGTCAGCATTCTAAAATGTATGTATTCTGCCGTCATTATAAAACAGTGAGCGAGTTGTGTATTCAACAAGCGAGGATGCAAAGAATTACATTATGTATTATAGTCTTTCAAATAAAACGTTAGGAGTATATCCTTTTAGCGATAGCAAAAAAGACAAAGCACTAACAAAATGCATGAGACATTTCCATATTCATCTCATAGGAACTATGTTATTTTAAAGCTTTATATTAAATAAATTCCCTATAAGTTGTCAACTGCGTCAATACATAAGATTACATTTTTTTTTTTTTTACATTTAACTGATTAAAATAATTTATCTCCTATTTAAAGTCATCCGCTAATTAAATTTCTGTAGAATATATTCTCAAAGCATTAATATTAATTATGGTTATCGAATTATCCTTAGTATTAAATGCATTCTATTGAAATAAATGATCAGAGTTTATTAATTTATGATTGGTAAAAAATAACAACATATTTAACAATTCTCGCCGTCTCATTGGACCGAATATGTGTATAGCTACCAAGCATTTAGTTGCAAAATAACCTAGCGTTAGGTTTCGACTTAATCGGCTCTCAGAAGAGGAACCATCAGCTGGAATGGTAGAAATGACGTACTTCTCCATGAAGAGGGATAATCTTCGAGAAACAGTATAGAAACAAGTAGAAGATAAATCTCGGTGCTGGCTGGGGACCTTTGGGATGTGGCCTTTGAGAAGTGTTCCGTAGATTAGTGAAGAGGCTCTGTCATGCGCCGATCTAACTTGAATGCACGTGTGAATTTACTGCAGGTTATGTCGCTTCTCGTGATAACCTTATTCCAGGTGGCGCAAGCAGCCATTGTTGTCGAGAGGTTGCACTCCTGTTACAAAGGCCAGTTAACCTGCCCTTCTCCCCGAATGCCAAACACCATCCTGCTTGAATATATGGCTAGAGAATCGATGTAATCTCAGCATATAGGTTTCATCTTAAGCTCAGGCGAGAAATAATCTTATTGTCAATGACAATTTTTTGACAATAGAGGATAAAGACTAGATTAAGTCGATTGTCACTTTAACCGAATATAATTCCAACAAAGAACGGGCCAGCCGTTTAACTCTCTATTAAAGAGATTATTGGAGGGATCATAGTCTATAAGACGACTTTTCTTCTGTAGGAACAAAAATTCTCATTGCAATTTTGAGCTTCAGGCAAACTCTCATTCCCAGAAATCTTATTATCTAAATTTTGCGTTTTATATTAAAATGGTAAATGACCATTTTAATAAGTGAATGTTATATTAAAATAAGAGATGTACATAATAGAGCCTCATTGTTTCCCAGTTAAAAATATAATAAATCAAGTTAAAATTCAAAATTAAACAAAAATACGCCGATTGAAATTATTTTTTCATTTTCCTCGGCCGATTAACTAGCTCAGCCATTAAATTTGTACTTGACCGGCAGACACTATCTTTCATGGAGGTAATCTTCGTCCTAGAGCCTTTAAACACGAGTGTGTCTGAGTGAATGGATGTGTATCCCATTTAGAAGGTAGGAATGGGAGTAAAGATCTAGAATGTATTTATTGATTTTGTCAAGAAATCAGTTTTAACTTTTATAATCTATGATTTAATAAATAGTGACCTAAATCCTATCTTTAAGAGAAAAATATTTCTTGAAAAATCAGTGATCTATATATATATATATATAAAAAGGACATCATTCAAGAGCAACAAAGAGTAATGGGATATAAATTATTGTAATCAGTAATTTACAGGATTGAAGAAAGCAGGCGGGGGATTGGAACTAACACATTTTAGGAAGTTTATTCCTAAGTAACTTCCATCTTTTGGCAAAATTATTATGGTTCATAGATATTTGGAAATTGTATTAATAAACATCAAGTTATATAACCTTACTCATAAAACTACTGACAATGGATTTTATGATAATTATTGATTAGGATCTGCATCTAAACTCTCTCTCCACCTCACCCCATTTCACCTAAAAGGAAATTCATTCAACAATTTTTAAAAAAAGGAGTGAAATACTGATGAAATTTCAAAGAGCGAGTTTCTTTTATGAATATTTTCCAAAATATAAACATTTTGTTTCTGAATCTAACACAAAGATCTTGACCAAATTAATATTTGTTCTCAATTCAAACACCCCTTTTCCTTGACGAATTTTTGCCGTTAATGAACTCTCATAATGGTTTCAAAAGGGGGATAAATTCACAATTTGGTTTTTCATTTTTATTTTGGAATGTCCAATCACCTCTGAGGGTTCTCATATGTGTGTGTTTTGGAATTATATGTATATTCTATCGACTCCTCTGCGGCTGTTTTATATAGTAGTAACCGTGAATAAGTTGATTTTCAAAATAAATGCGGAGGAACCAGATAAAATGAGAGAAAGTTCGCTCGAGCTGCCCCATTGGTCAAAGGTAACATAATTATCTCAAAACCTTCAATTTATTTGAGAAGAATAAAATAAGAAGTTACAAATACTGTGAGTAGATTCCCACAGACACTAGAGCAGCGGGTTACTCCCCAAACGGACATTCCAAAGAAGAATAAATACAAATAAGAATTGGCTGAAAGAAGCATGGAGATTGGCGCGGAAGAAAGAGTCCTGGGAAAGACCTCCCGCGCAATCGATTCCTAAATCGATCTTGTTGATGAGTGTCATTAGACTTAGCGAGACGCCTACCACCTCAGAAACCTATGACGTCATCATATAGAGAAAAACATGGATTCCATTATACCCCCTCCCCAACGGCCAAGTGGGAGAGAGAGGGAGAATTACTCGAACGCCAATGGTAATTACACGAGAGAGTGATGAATTGCCCTAATCTCTCTATTGGCTGTCACATTTATCTGGTTCCTTCGAACCATTTGTCATAGAACTCCTCGGAGCGCTACAATTGCTCCACTATTGATGAGTACGCTCAAAGAACCTCTTTATGCACCGGTAACGCACTAATAGCTCCTCCACACCCCGCCTCACCCTTGAAAACCACCACTTCTCTTCCTTCCATGGGAAACAGTTAACTACCTTCCCCAGAACTATTTCTCTTTGTATTCCTTTCGAACCTCGAATTAGGAATAGATGACTCCTGACATTCAGAATGTCTGATTCAGCTAACAAAAAGCACCAATAATGAAATAAATATATTATCTTTAAGTAGTTAAGTAGAGAATTTCCTATACGTAATGAATTCTTTTTTGAAATACGAATGTCAAACATTTTAGCCGTTCAATTTCCCTGTATGTAAGAATTTTTATATATTTCTGCGTATGTGTGTGTGTGAGAGAGAGAGAGAGAGAGAGAGAGAGAGTTTTATCGACCAAGTTTACAAATAGCAATAGGAAGGTTATTTATTAAGGATCGTGGTCACACTGTATGAAAACTTCAAAATCCAGGCTAATATTTCGAAAATGTACTTTCTCTTCCTCAGAACTAAAATACACCGAAGTGTTTACCCTATTTATTCTACTAAATAACTATTAAATTACATACAAATACGTTAATACATTTAACGCATTGGAAAACCTTATATATATGTGTGTGAGTCCATCGTCCTAGCGGTCTTCCGCGTCCTGATGGCGAGGCTTTTCGACAATAGTCTGCCATCCTCGGGTCGAAACATAGCATCGTACTCTCTCTCAGGCAATATTTAGTTAAAGATGAACGTGCTCGAATAAGACTACGATCAGGACTTGTCGTATATATGAATACTGATTACATTTACACAGGTAGAAATAACTCAATAGACTATATGCTAGCTACAGCTATTGTTTTATAGTCGAGGAGTTTTCTAAATTCTTTTGAAAAAGTAAACATTTCCATAAACATATCATGGCTTTTCTATCGACGACTTTGAAGGTAAAAAAGAACCATAATATCATTAAAAAATCTTTATATATGATGGTTATAACAAGCATTAGATTAAGTGTATAAAGATGGAGAGTTAGCACTTTAAATTACAGAAAGTTTTGCAAAATAAAGTTAAATATTAACTAGTATGTCTGAAATAAATAATACAATTATTTGTGGAGAAATAGAAACTAGTCGCCTTATATAAATATTTTCTAATTCGAAAAATACCTCATCGATCAGATATCTTCCGAAATAAGTGAACTACACTAGTCATATATAAGTGTGGAGAAGGAGAAGATTATCCCGGAGGGAGAGGGGCGAGAGAGTGGGATCTAGAGATAAAAAACCCATTAAAAGATCTAAAGGTGGGGGATTAACTGGAAGTCCATGGAAACGGCTTCATTACAGTCTTCTCATTACCATTTCCTGGGGAGCCACGTGGGTCCTACATGTCAACTGTCTGACAGGTCTTCTCGGGGGGGTCCTGAACTGAACATCCCCCTCAACTCAGCCTCTTGGTAATTTTGTAACAAAAAAAAAATTAAGGAAATTTCTCTAAAAGAAGGAACAAGTGTTTGTATCAATTGTCAAATAAGAACATCAAAGGTATTCAATTGTAAAGTAAATGGAATCACATTAGATTTAATAAATACGGTATGAGAAAACAATGGACGGAATACATTCCATGAGTGAATGTTCACATTGAAGTGGGTTACCGATGACATCGAAATAAGCAACCATTTTCTTATCGGAGGTGAATGAAACCGACATCTGAAATGTAATGATGCTTTAAAAGTAGTAATCACAGGAGATATAGAAGAAGAGCTTTCTTGTACGGGAACCTAATGGCCAGGGAACATATTGTCCATCTGACTAAGATACTCAACGGCAGGTTTTTCGAGAATCGCAAGAATAAAAAATAAATAAAAATAAAATTAAATATATATCTTTGAAAAATTATAAAGTTCAATAAATTTTCAGGATTCAAATCACAGACTTCTTGTCAAGTTCATATTAACATGCCTGGCCAGCAAATCTGAAAGAAAGAGCCAAAGGGTTTGCGGTCTCAAGAACAGAGGTCTGGTTACAACAGAAATCAAGGTTTAGCAAGGGCTGAAGGTTATGGGATGAAGGGAAGAGAACAGGCTCGAAGGAACATCGTCCCTTACAGGGTTCCTTGAAGATAGCCCAAGTCAGAGTCAGTTGCAGCGCAGAAAGACAATGCAGGGAGTAATTGCAAGCATTGCTGAAGGAAGAGTCTTATCAATTTGGAAGGATTACGGCAGGACCTTTGAGCTGTAACCCCCCTCCCAAAGTTCTGTGAAGATGAGGCAGGTTACAATCCGGTAGAGCACAGGCCGGCCAATGGAACACAGACGGAATGAAAAGAAAACCAATGATGTAGAAATAAAAACAAAAGCAAGACGGGAAAAAAAAGACCGAGGGACTTGAAGTAAATATTCTCGGTCGGCCTCATAATTAGACGGTAAATAACTAGTTGTTGGAGGCCCCTTGTTCTGACAGCTCCCCCACCCCTCCTGCCCGCTCCCCTCTCCCGCCTCCCCACCCCTCCAGACACCTGTCAGAGTACGAGAGGGGCATCCACTGTCAGTATGGTCGCCAGACTACGCTCGGGACTTGTTCATCTACATACCGCAATATTCCACTAAATACAAAATACGATAGGGCACAACTATAGATGTTTTATAATCATAAAATTTATGATTTTTTAATTATTGACGATCGGAAAAGAACAACACTTCAATAAATTATTACATTTGTTTTAAAATCAATAATTCTTTAAGAATGAATGGCCTTAATATTCAAATTACTTTATGATTTATTTTATTGTAAATTTGATCGATAGTAATTTTTTTATTATCATACCTTCTATTATCCGTCTTCATTGGTTTCTGCAAACCATCCTCCGTAGGCAAGCGCTTTCGGACATTGTCCATCTTCTGGCCGAATACATGTGTTCACTGTCACTGTCTGTATTCAACAGCGAAAAGCAGACGGTAATAGTGTACACATGTATTCGGCCAAGAAGATGGACAATGTCCGAAAGCGCTCGCCAACAGAAGATGGTTTGCAGAAACCAATGAAGACGGACAATGGAAGGTATGATAGTTCTATATTCATTGGTAGTGAAAATAACCTTTTAGATTATTTAAATAATTTTTTATGTTTAATACAAATTCAATTGAGGTTTAAAGGGAATAAAATTGTGGACATAGGGAACAGGTTGAGGAGATTGAAAGGCAATGAAAGAACCCGGTTAAAAGAGACAGGTCCAAGAGACAATGCTGTCGCAGTGCAGTGGCTGTACCCTCCAGAGTGCAGCGATGAAGGAGGATTACAAAGATCCCAGGCTAACCCACAATTAAGATGGACGGGGAAGAGAGCTCGCCACCTCTATGTTTATCTCGGCGAGGAGAGTGCTCAAATTGCATAATTGACCACTAGGAGTAGTCCATCTCTTCAGACGAGAAATCAGTTCTGTGCTCTATGGGCAAATTCCAAACTAAAAATAAAAAATAAATCCTAATTGGACTAATGCAAAAATTATCGACTGTCCATTAAAAGCATACGGCACGAGAGATTACAGGTGTCCGAGCTGGCCCATGAGTGGATAATCTTCTCTGATTGCTTGCTTTAGTCGTGATTTCATATTCATAAATTCATTTTAGCCCCATCTTGCCTTCCAAGCATACAATCATCAATAAAATTCTCCTTTCCTAAAGTTTCTCAAAATGTAATCCTCCCCAGTACTTGGCTCCGCTATCCAATCTCAACTAATTATTGTGTTTTTGTCTTCACGCTGGATGTATATGAATTACCAACGACTCAGACTCCTAGATTTGGCTGAACAACCGGAATTTTGGCGGGTTTTCGCTGAAACACAAATAATGGCATCGTGACTAGAATTACCCATTTCAAGGTCTGACAACTATGCCAACTGACATTTATTGTAAGTTTTCAATAATTACTTATACCAATAGTACTAATAGGTCAACACGAAGAAAATTTCAGTCCTGTTGAATGTTATGGGACAGTACATTTTAAAGAAATGTATTTACTATTTTCTGTACTTGGTAATATACAATGAATATGATGATTTGCACACACACACACAGCTCTCTAATTGATTGGTAAAAGCATCATAATCTTCAAATGAATTATTTTTGTAGGAAAACAAAAATATAAGCTCATTTGAGCTTTTGGGCAAATATTATATAGCATTATACATCGAAAATTATATCACTGAAACTATAATGTTTTAAAATATACAAATAAATATATAAAATATAATTTTTTCACTTAAAATTGTTAATGCAATGAAACTATCCTTTGTTTCCATCCATTATTAAACGAATTATTTATAATGTTCCATCTCTAAATTTAAACAGGGAATTAATTATAAAACACCAATTCATATACTTTATATTTATTTATTTTTTTTTATAATAAAGCTCACTTCCAAACACTTTATGCTATGGAGGAACGGGCTATCTATTGGTCGCCATTACATTCTAAATTGCTCAGGACAAGAGTAATTTATTTATTTCTCCATATCTCATGGGAAGACCAATATTTCTTCTGCTAAAATATCCAATGCACTACAGTTATGTAGATAATAAGATAATTTGACCTCTCCCAAGGCTCCGATCCTGTGCCTCAGATTTCAGCCATCAACGATCTAATTACATGCAGAAAGAACTTCCACTAAAGAATTCCAGTTTACCAAATTCCCAACATCTATGTATATCAGTTTGTATTTCTTCATGCCTTAAATTATTACAGTGCCAATGGGATGGCAAAATCAATATATGGTGGTGATGGATAATTTTTACATTGTTGAATATTGGAATGTTATTGTGGTATTCACAAATAATTTATTTCTTCCAACAATTAATTTCTACTCGTCATCCTGTTTGTAACACTCAATATAACTTTGTTTTTTACAGCCATTATTCAATTTCATAGAGATTATTAATGCTACTTTTTGTCTAACTCTGTGTACGTTCAAATTGAATATTTAAGAGTTAATCAAAAAGTATATATATCAAAAGTAGCGTCAAGGTACTAATGTGAATTGCTGGCTTCTGAAACTGAATTATGAGTGAGTGCTAATAATTGTAATACCTAGTATAGCATCTAATAAATATCTTGTTTCAGAATGACACTCTCGTTTTGGGATGATGAAATGTGAAGACGATAAGAAGAGATATCCAAGATGAAAGTGATAAGGATCACTTCCGGAGTACAGTCCCCAGATCTCACATATTTTAGGGACACTGTAGGTCTTCTGAAGGATTGTCTGAGATGTCTGCACCACAGGACCTTCGCAGAAGGAAGTACACCAGGCTGTAACGTCTCCAACCCCCCTGGGATTGCTAAATGTCCTATCGTCCCTAGAAGTTAGTGAAAGAAGTCTGTCTACTCAAAGGTCACTTTTGATTTCCCAAATGTAGGACACTAATTTTAGTATTTAATTTCTGGCTACCGATCCATATTACAGCTTTAAAGAACATATAAGATAATTTGACATGCTCTATTTTAGCAAAGATATGTTAATTTTTAATATTAGAATTACCATATTATGATTTAACTTACGTCCTAAAATTTAAATATCTTAATAAGTTGATTTACATTTTTTATGCCCAAGGGAATTTTAACTTTTTTTTTTATGTAAATACTTCAAAATTACTTTTTTTGAGAAGTCTTAGATGAAGCGCATACTTTACATCTTTAAAATCATGATTTTTAATATTTTCAAAATATAAATTCAAAAACTGAACAAACTCTGCTGCATGCAAAAGAGAGAGTTTTGAGTCTTGCTGTTCTCTACATCATCTGATCATCATGAGCATTGAAGAGATTACTTTAAACTGTACTCTATAATTTCAACTAAATTATATATATATATTTACCGTTTCTTCTTCCGGGTTGGACCGTGTCAAATTGGTGTTATTTGCCGAGCTTTCGCACATCATGTGATGGCTTCTTCAGGGCTGAAAAGAGAATGAGAGTTGTAAAGAGAGATTTTTAAAAATCCAGATGGTATATATATGTAGAAAGTAATTAATAATAAAGTTTTNTATATATATAATTATATTATTCGAAAAATAAATTTAAAGTAATGAACTTTCTTGCAAATATCTGATTGACCTATTCTGTAGGAAGCTGAAGAAACGATTAGGAGTAGAATGTAGCCTAACTGGGCACATTACAAATTTCTGGTAAATTATCCACCATTTTCTTGATGTATGTTATGTGCACCAGCTTCCCTACAGGGACTGAACCAGGATTCATCCTTTGTTAGCCAAAAATGGTAGACATTGTAAACAGCTGATTCTTTACATACTCTTAACAAAATGTATTTTGATGGCGGGGGCATAGTTATAGTCATGTTCAGCCATTATGCAGGAGTATACAAAACTGGAATATGTCTGTTCAAACCTTTTGTAAAAGAACTATCAAGGGATTGTAGCATTGTTACCTCCAATCTGAAGAATGTTTACTGTTAGATCACATATCAAGCCACTTTCAGTCCAATATCTCTGCCTCTCACAACAAACCCATTGCAAGAGAGAAAAATACTTATTACCGAAATCCGAGTTTCACAAGGGAGAATAAAATAATTATAACTATGGTAATGTTTAATAAATAACCTAAGTCGATCTGTGCCGTATTCGTAATGAAAAAAGGAATAAATGTTCCGGGTGGTTGAGCGTGGCTATTCCTCCGCCGTATAACGGTACAGTTGAAGGAAGTATAGGGAGACACAGACCAATAGTTATAAGATATTGAAAGCATTCTTCTTCCAGGACAGAAAAAGATCAGTCTCGAACCTCCTCTTAATTATATGAGAGGAGAAGCGGAGAAAATAGAGAAAGAAGTAAAATAAATGAAAAGAAAAACTGGGAAATAAAAAAAAGTACAGAGGATTATTTGTTGTGGCGGGTAGTTCGGTAGCGCGGCGATGAGTCGTGGTAATGCAGTCAATTAATTACGGCTGATGGATGTATGGAGGAGCTACCGTGTGCTGTTAAAGTGACATGGGCATCAGTCAGACTACCTCGTACTTATCCCGTCAGCTGTAGGCCCTCGGGCAACTTCCCTCCGAAGTAGAGGGTTGCCCCAGGGTGATCCTCCCCTAGTCCACTGCACTAGTATGGGGATGTCTCCCCCAGAGCAAGTGTCAGGGCCGAACAAGGCTCTAACGTCTGAAACTCTCAATAACCCAGGCATGGATATTCGTTCCAGGTGGTAAGATGACCTCTCTCGCCTTCATGATATTGTCCTGAACATGGAGCCGACACATAGGCAGATAATACCATATACCAATAAATTTTTTTTCTATCAACCTTGACCAAACCCTAACAAATCTCTCTTATTAACATTTTCTATATATACTGTTATAGAGTCAGACATTTTGGGGGCAATGTAGTAGTGCTAATCTCTTTTGCAGTTGATCAAAAAATTTTGAGCCCGACTTTACTTTCGCCTCGGATCCTAAGTAAATGTGAGTAATGGCGTCCCAAGATCGCTGAAGATGTCCTACTACCAAAGATGTCCCACTGACCCAAGCTGCATATTGCACTGGGCGGTTTTTGTGGGGATGTAGAGGGAGGTATACCAGCCTCAGAGAAACTTCAGTTTTCATCCAGGAAGATTGCAATCCTTCAGGTGGGAAAGAGGCATGATATTATCAGATTAGCAGCCGGGAATACTTGTGAGGTACTGTACTACGCGCAATGTACTTGATTTTTCCATCAAATGTATGCTGAAAATCAGCTCTTTGGAAAATGTACTTCTGTATCATTAAGCTACCATTGCTAGTATAAATCAGACAATAGTCGCGGTAATAAATAACATTGAACTGGAGTTTACACTCACAACATATTAACAGAATCAATCTTAAATTTGTCAAACTGAAGTAAATTATAACACATTTAAATTTAAATTCAAAGATTAATAAGAACATTTTAAGGTTGGCTGTCATTCAATATAAAATAATATAATATATCATTATATTAAACTTTTTGCTTAAAAGACTTTAAGATAAATGGTGTTAAATGTTCCAAGAATTAGAACGCGTCATTACATAACATTCCCTTGTATTTCCCATGTTCGCATAATAGACAGGTTATGGTATAGAAGTAGAAATAGAACAAATAATTCAGATTTCTATCATAATGGTATTTTAAAGTAATCTTTGTTTAGAAAAATCAAAGAGACATATTATATGTTAAGGACACAGATACTTAACAAGAATTTAAATTTTAATTCAAGTTCCACATTTAAAAGTAAATCAAACAGACTTATGTAAAAGTACAAGAACTATACAATTACTCTAGAATTCCTTTACAAGAAAATATTAAAAATATATTAAAAGTACTAGCATTTTTAGTTCTTAGTTACTTATTAGTTAGTTATTAAAATTTAACATAAGCATACCCTTAGTTGCATCCCAATACTTACTACTGTTATTGTTTACAATCTTTCCAATACAAGTATTTCCTTTTCTTCACGTTTACTGAACAGATCACTCCCATCTGATCAATCAGCTTCCCTGACAACATGGACATGACACAGGAAGTGATCCTCGGCAGTCCCGTGACAGACAATGGAAGGAGAGGGGATGTCCAGGACGGGGCATGAGTAGTGCGCACTGGAAAACGTTCTTGTCCAGGGAAATGGCGGTGTTCCGGACATTCCATTGGCCAGCGGGCGCCGGCAGAGCCCTTTACCGTGCCGCCAGACCATCTCCCACGTTATTAAGGGGCCCCCCACCACCAGGCGGGGAAAAAATGGTTTCAATATCTTATAAATCAGGTCTGGCTCGGTGTTTTCTCACACATCGCTCACGAGCTGTGCGCTGGAGGAGACGGTGGCAGGGGCCGAACCCCAAATCGTCATTAAGGCACCGGCGATAAATCAGGGCCTAACTTCCCATCTCCTTGTTTAATTTTCTACCTTCACGGTCCGCCGACTTTTTTAATGCGGTGCACTCTCCGAGTACAATATGGCAGTCCCAAGGATATATCGCCCTCTCTCTCGCAAGTACAGGGCAAATGAGAGATAACCTCACCACTTCTCACACATCAAATGTAAGGCAAGGTAGAACGCTCAAATTTGGTGGGTGAGAAGTGATTAGGTTATCTCTCATTTGCCCTGAACTTGCGAGAGAGAGGGCGATATACTCTTAGGACTGTAGGACGAACTGATATCGAGTAATACCTTTTAAAATTCCACTGTTACCGATCAACAAGGAAGAAATTCCCTTAGGGACAACAAGAATGATCCATCACAAGGATCATCAGGAATCATCCCATAACAATGGCATAAACATAAATAAACCGTCTGGCTAACAGGACTGGGCTCCTCAAATATGTAATATGTTTACAAGAAGGAAGATTTTAATGAAGAGAAGATGTGGGTGTCGGTCACGGGGGTAAATATCTACACTAAATACTGACAGTTTCGAATAGATGTCAAAGTCGGCAACTGCATTTCTGCCCTTATCACATCTCGACTGTCCTTATCTCGTACTCCCACCATCCATCTCAATCTGGGCCATCGTCTACATTCGCTGTATCTCACACAATATTAATACTAATGAATTTTGATTCGTGTATCCCCTCAAACTATTCGCCCTACACTCTGATGGCTGATATACATTTATAATTTTTAATGGGTTTTATTTTGAAGTATATTTTTATTTTGTGGTTAACTTTTGTAGGTTTCGTAAAAAAATTTTAAAAAAATTGAAGATTCCTAGTTAATTAATTAATTAAAGGTTTTAAGAAAGTTTTGTTACTCTAAGGTTACTTTGATTAGCTCTGCATGAATCAGCAATAAGTAATCGATGTTATTTTTTTCAAAAAGGACAAGTATGAGCCGTTCAAGTTTTAAATATCCGACTCATCGAGAAAACGATTCAGGTTATTCTGAAGCTGAACTCACTTCGTGTAAACATTATAACTAAGACAGTTTTTTAATGTAGACCAAATTTTCACAGCTTTTTAACAAAAAAAAAAAAAAAAAAAAAAAAAAAAAAAACGCATTAAGGTCGCAGTAATATGCTCTTTCTAAACCTTATCTTTTTCAAATGTATAAATATTATATTTAGCATTCCGCGAATTTTTCTCTCTCCTAAAATAAGTTTCTACGGAGACTTAACTGCGTATGCGTCTTAAAAGCCTCAATTTCTCTTCCAAAGTACTTCCTGGCTTCACACATCCCCCTCCCTTTTGAAAGAGGGGGGTGGGGGATATTCGTTCGTTCTGAAGGACTATTGGATGGAAGTTTCTTCTGCTGGTAGAGTTCGTCTCGATCAGGACGAAGAGAGAGAAGAGCTATTTATAGGTTCTTCGGGCGCTATTTCCACCCTGGTAGTGGCTTTCAGGCTGTCATCGTTGATGGGGCCGAGCGCTACCCATCAGCCAGGGGTGGAATATGTGTAATTTGTGAGTGGAATAGAGTAACGTTGTTCTAACCCCTAATATCGCCCCTTTACATCTCAGTGTTCGAGCATCTCACATCTTCTCATAAGTAGGATATAGACAGTGTGTAGATAAGGTTGAAAAAGGCATCTTCGAATTTCGTGGGATTTACACGTTTTCACAAGAACAGAAAGCATCCTTGGGAAAAGCTTCTTTCAGGCGGCTTTCGGGTTTTTGTGAGAATCATACCATCGATCTCCGATATCGGATGCTCAGTGTCACTATCCAAAATTGGATACTGCAAAGTGTTGCATAGGATTCGTTTCGCTATCCTATGCAATAATTTACAGTCCAATTTTGAAATAAGAATAACTAAAGTGAAATGCAAATAAGTAAACCCATTTAGAAAAGCAAGTGATAATAAGATAACATGGTCCTACATATCCTAGTTATCTTTTTGAGAAATAATCGTTGAACTGGTCGGTTTTTCGCAGGGAAATCTAGTAAGTTAATATTTAGTATTAAATGTATCGAGAATAGTGGCGTCAACGGTAATAGATAGATTACAAGACAAAGATAGATAACAGGATAACTGATAAGAGATAGATAACAGGGCATGCAACTGCCCAGCCACTGCTCTTAAATAAAGAATATATATCATAAATATATATATATATATATAATTTTTTTTTACTGTGGTATGTTATCCCACGTAAATTTTAAACGATTAAATGCTAGGGAATAGAATAAAAATCTAACTGTCCCAGCCAGGACTCGAACCTGGACCTACTGCTTTCCGGGCTTGCCTGCTTCCGTGACACCACTGGGACGAGACAGATAACTTATTTAATTCCTAGTATAGTATTTATTGTTTACATACCATATCTTCCATCTTGTGTAAAAAACAACTGTTTTGGGCCAAGAATAAAAAAATATATTTCTTCTATTTAATTCCCCGCACTAGTGTCGAGAGTCTAACCTCCGAGGCAGACGAATACATCGTCTTATGCTCGAAGAAGCTGACAGTGTCTAGCTATTTAGACGACTCTCGTTATTTACCGTAATTTTTAATCTTATTAATATTTTTTTTATTTTGGTATATCATCCTAATAAATTGTAAACGATTAAATGCTAAGGACTAGAATAAAATGCTCCTTCGCGCATAAGAAGATGTATTTGTCTTACTCGTAGGTTAGACTCTCGACACTAGTGCTGGGAATTTAATAAGTTATCTCGCTCGTCCCTGTGGTGTAATGGATAGCATACCAGCCCGGAAAGCAGGAGGTCCAGGTTCGAACCCTGACTGGAACAGTTAGATTTTTTATTCTATTCCCTAGCATTTAATCGTTTAGAATGATACAATTGCTATATAGTAGTCTGTTCCTTATCTACTGCACTGGCGATAAGGAGGTCACGTGGCCAGGGGATATGTAAATCTGTAGGAGTTCCCACAGTCTTCCAGGACATTTCTCCTCTTACGGCGTAAGGACGCTCACTACGCGCTCTCTCAAATACCTTGCTGGATCTGCGTAATTCCACCGTACATCTCCCACAGACTATCTCAAATACGACACGAGAGCATATTACCAGCTAACACATGTGAGAAGTGTTATTTCAGAAGAAAAAAAAATATGTAAGAAACAAATAACGAAATTTAATTTCAAAAGAAAATAAAAAGCGTGATTTTTCAATTTTGTGAATAGAATAAATTACTTAAATTTGGATAGATCCTGACCGATAACTTGCCATATAGAGCGACTGGAAAATTAATATTTTATAGTTGTTAACATTAGTAAAAAATATTTATGGAGAATAAAAGATGAAAAATATTCTTAAACGAAATTATATCGATTCTTACAACATTGGAAAAAGCATTGAAGTCTATTAGTTGTCCCGTATAACCACTTGAACAAGATTTGCTATTTCATATGTAATTTAATGGATATGTTTAAACATTTTTTACCCATTTCAATTTATTTTTACTTCCTTTTTGCCACATATTGTTTCCCAGAATCTCTAATTCTATGAATAACGATGTTTTTCATTAATTATATTCCGTTTTGTATTATTAAAACGAATGAACGCTTGTAATCTATGTTCAAGAACAAAAAAAAAAATTCTTTGGATTCACTATGTAAAAAGTTTTATCAAATGTAGAGACCATTTTTCCAATGCTGGACAAAAGATTAGAGGGATTATTTGCAATGGCCACTGAAAGCTAACCATTTTCTGCAAATTGGAAGTTACTGGTTAATCCAAATTTCTTTGATGAAGAGAATAGCTTCACAATTCCTGTAAGATAATGGAGCTGGGATATTGGAGTACGGCCGGAGTGCAGACCGCAGGTCTCAGACCACAGGCTCTGGAATTTCCAGTTTTCCAGAAGTGAGTTCTCTCGTGTTTGTGGTCGATCTTCTGAAGGGCCGCCCCACTCGGATCTCCTCCCACTTGATGCTTTCCTGGACCGAGTCATCCTCGCCGGGCTACAACAGGCACGGGAAGGGCCATTTGCCATGTGCACTTGTTCCAAGATGGAAACCGTCACGTGACTTCCCATACCAAGGTGGACTGTACTACAATGGGGGAACGTAGATGGTGTTAGGCGGAGAGAGAATTGGTGTAAAATAGAGAAATCTTAAGTTCGCTCTAGACTCGCCGGGAAGGAAACCAGACGTCAATTGCCAATATCTTACGCCAGTAAAGTGTCTCTAGATATTATGTAGGCGTAATGAAATTTCGTGCACAGGGAGGGGGGGGGGTGCTTGATCAACACTAGGGGACTTTACGAAGAAATCTCTGTTCCCTAGGGAACTGCTATCTGGAGATGGGTTCGATCCCCAACCACGCAGTGCAGTACCTCGTCCGCTAACCCCAGGAACAGGAATAATAATATCTTTCTTAATGAACCTTTTTCATAATAATTATGTGAACATAAACATTAGAAAATTAGATTTTATTTATTTATTATTATTTAGATAAACTTTTTCGAAATTAAAAAAAACAAAACAATTAACAATGAAGATACCTCGATAATGTATTTTGGTTTTCATATAAACCAATCTTTTGAATAAAACAAAAAAATCTATTCAATGATTTTAAATAAAATCCTGAATACCTAATTGAGTTTGTATATTTAAAATAAAATAAGCAGCCAAACACTTGAAATCACACTAATAAATATTCACTGTAATATGTATTTTTCTTAAAAAATATTTGGAATAATAATAATGTTAGAAACTTACTTTATATTACATTCTTTCGTAACTCATTGTAACAAAGGTATTGACTATTTCCGATTTGGTCTCTTTCTAATACCTTTCCTATCCGACCGGTTTCAGCCAATAACTTACCTCATCCAACGGGTTGAAGGCCTAATACGGAATTCAGTTTCTTTATTGGCATAATTGCGGACGCTAGAGTTCGAACAAGTTGTATTAATTTGATTCAAATTTGACTTTATTGAATGATTACTTGGACATCTTAGTCAACACACATGCGAGTATGAAGCTAAAGCTGGAAATGTGTGTTCAAAATAGATGGATAGAAAATGATAAGTTTCAGAATCATTAATTAAAAGATAATCAAAACCAAATTAAGAACAAAAAAATTAAACCAAGCTCAATAGTAGACTAACACTAAAAAAAAAGTAAAATTATATATTAAAAAAAATAAATAGATACTCCCACAATATTTTCACTATTTCACTCCCGTTAGGGGTAGAAAATCACAGGTTTGCAAGCTCTCTCAAAATGATGCAGAAGAAACTAATCAATTACTTTGTCGGTTGCTGAAGGAGATGAGATTTCCGAGAGTCGGGGCAAAAAGTGAGGGAGGAGATAATCACAGGTTAGACAGTGTTCCCGGAGCAGGTAACAGGGCCGATGGTACTTTTCGGCTGGGGTATTGTACACTTTGCTCCGGGGCAGTGCTACTGCATCGCTGCGACTGTATCGCTGCGACTGTGGTGAACATGCGTCAGTTCGGACTTTGCACTGATGCAGGAAGGCTCGAGGACAGAAGGCCGCTGCGAGACACTGCCAAAAGTCCATACGCCTCCATCCGTGTAGGACCTGTTACTGAATCACAGTACCGTACAGCCTGTTACTTGGAATTTAGATATTTTCGAAATATATTGGAAGTGAATTTAATAGCTCAGCTATATCATTCAATGCGCTGCTACTGAACAAAATGTAACTACCACTCGTAGCTACAGTACGCCAACCACTGAAGGCGACACTACTGAACCCAACGAATGCTGTAAAGTAACAAAATTACAGTAATGATGAGTATGTAAATTTTGCATTCTCACAATGGACCTGATCGAATGGTTATTAAAATTTCTAGCTGTTAATTGAACTTAACACTTGCTTTTAATATATTTTTTTCTTAATGTTCGCAGAAAGTGCACTGTTCTGCCATCTTCTCGTGGTCGAAGTCGTGAGTGAAGGAGGAGCATGCTCAGCCAATGGGGCCACAGTCTGCGGGCCATATCCTGAGCCATTGTCTTCAGAGACCCCGCTTTCTGCATGACATGTATTTGTGGTTATTCCTGGTACACGTCCGAAAAGGATACTCTGCTCCTGGTGTCCTGCACCACCTGTATCTGTGTCAGTACATCCATGAGGAAAAATAATTATTGAGTGAATTGCACTCGAGCACAAGCACAATTAAACCTGGTAGAAGTAGTAGCTTCATTTGTAGTCCCTAATAATCTCACTGCTCTAGCGAAGAAACCAATTTCAAGTTTTACAAACACACACACACACTCGTACATTTTTATTGGGCGCTCGTGATGAGAGAGGTCTAAATGTTCCAAGAGAGGCCCGAGGTATGAAAAATAACGACCCCCCCCCCTCCCGTATTGATGGGATCCGTTCGTCAAGAGGATAGATAAGGGAGTAACCCCTACAGAAGAACCACAGGTCCTCCAAGGACACTTACAGAGGGATTGGATAAAGAATGCTTATGATTATATGTGTTTGGAAGGTGTAAGTCTATATAAGTTCTCAGTGCACATGAGTAGCATATAAGACAGTTAAAGATCCTATATGTCAATAAAACCAACCGGAAAAGATATATTAATATATATA
>KZ807027.1:287603-297619 GCA_000696205.2 Oncopeltus fasciatus
GAGAGAGAGAGAGAGAGAGAGAGAGAGAGAGAGAGAGAGAGAGAATGAGAGAGAGAGTGAGAGAGAGAGAGAAAATGAAACACTTGCGGCTGATATATATAAAGTAAACAAGAACAGGTGGGATAGAGAGTGCAGTGAACACAGAAAAAGAAAAAATCACCAGTCTCTCATCCCTTCCCACTTACGAAGGGCGAGAAATCCCTGAAAATTTGACACTTTGTGATTTGATATCAGTGAACAACTTGTTATCTAGCATTTAACAATCAAACCATGCATGAAAATGTAGCTACCCACTTAGGTACAGTGACGGAACTTTGGAAAAATATCAACACATCTTAACCAAAATCTATAATCTTCATTTTTTCGTTATTATTAGCGTAGCGAAAATAAATATATACAACAAAGTATGTATAATATGCAACTTGATACATTTTTTTAATTAATGATAAAAGATATATTTAACAATAATATTTCGATTGTTTAGTAGGGACTCATATTTCTATCAAATAAAAACCAAATCGTTATATAAGCGCTTGAATATAAATCCTCGATGTAGTTTATTTTTTTATGAATTCAAATAGAAAAAAAGGGGCTTTCAAAGAAAAAGAATTTACAATCGTACTATCTCCGATTATAGTATACTACAACAATCTACAATTATCTCGTTAGTAAAAGAGAAACTATATGCAATTTATTAGGTGTTAAATGTAATTTCCTAACGTTTATATTCTATAACGTTTTTACTATAAACGCTAATTAATGAAGAGATTAATGACTGGAAATAAGATGGATATATGATAATTAATCCTTCCAAACCAGTCTAAATAAAAGTGGTCATATCTTTTGCGGCCATAGCTCTCTACAGCTTGAAAAATAAATATCGCTATTTCTTTCATTTATATACATCTTCAATGGTACATGGGAAGCTGTTTGAATAATACAGCTACTGTAGGATGTACACATGAAGAACAATGAAGTTATTTAAGCTCGAACAGAACATGTCTTTTAGAAACCCACTAAATTTAAAGTGGGTTCATTCCATTGGGTTAGGTTTGGAGTAAATGTAGTGGAGAATATATTTATTGCAAATTGTCGTGTTCTTTGGATAATAACTGCGGTAATGATTTATTATCTGGCTCCCGTTCATCTACTTAGTGGAAGAGCCATCCGTAGAAAATATATTCAAAGCTATTATGGCACAGGGCACTGTAATAGATTATTTATCCTGCACAAAAAAAAAAAAATTCTGTCATAAGAGAACAGCATAACAAAAAGTAATTAAAAGAGTTAAAAAAAAAATAGAAGTAGATAGTATTTGTTAAGGAAGGTAGTAGTGGAAGTAATTAGGGTGTAGTAGAGGCGAGGTAATTGTAGACGGCCATTGTTGTGGGGAAGTTTAGGGCAGTCACAGTTCTCCTAACTCAGGAGCAGTTAATTAACAGTTAAGTATTATATGAGCTGGTGGAGTTAGTGACGACACAGGAACAATGCTTGTAGCAACACGCCAGACGGCGCTAAGCTCCTTCGTTAAGCTAATGCCACTTACACCACTAAGGAGTATCAAAGCATTAACTTAGGGTACACGGCTGCACAAGCAACTAGCAGCGAATGCTTCACTAAAATTAAGCAACACTTTGTTTCACTCAGAAAAAGTATGCTACGCACATGACAGGATACCAAATTAAAACAAAATTAATTTTTATTTGCAAACCAAAAGATTCACAGAACAAAAATAGGCACACTTTTCCCCTGATTTTTGTCCAACGTCTCACTTAAAAAATCCATACAGAGGCGCAAGGGTAGCTCAGTAGCGCAACTCTGGCAATGGGCAAGCTCTTATTGTTACATAAAAGCATGTCCTGGGTCATGGGTGTTTAGAATGGGGTGGAAACCTGTAGATAGCCCCTCTCCCCATAAGCCTGAGTGGTTGAAAGGGAGGCTAACACTCATATTAAAATAAGTTTGACTATAAAAATAAGTGATTGTTTTTAGAGAAAATGTTCCACGGTTCCATAATTGGAGCTAAATTGAATATTTTATATTAATTAAAACATTTTTGCAAGAAAGTCGTACACACGCGTATATATACCTTATTTTAGAGGCCTTGTATATTTTTTTATATCGATAAATTTTAATTTTTAAGAATTTATTTATTTTAATTTATTTTCTGTTTTATTGTTGACGAAAACTTATAATTTTTCATGATAATATTTTGTCTAGTTTTCTAAATTTGTTTGATTGTATAGTAATTGTATATTGTAATAAATACCTTCACTGAGTTAGTGAATTTGTCAGTACAATTAAACTTTGTCATTACGGACCCTGAAGAAGACTTAAAGAATGTAAANTGTGTGTGTGTGTGTGTGTGTGTGTGTGTGTGTGTGTGTGTGTGTGTGTGTGTGTGTGTGTGTGTGTGTGTGTGTGTGTGTGTGTGTGTGTGTGTGTGTGTGTGTGTGTGTGTGTGTGTGTGTGTGTGTGTGTGTGTGTGTGTGTGTGTGTGTGTGTGTGTGTGTGTGTGTGTGTGTGTGTGTGTGTGTGTGTGTGTGTGTGTGTGTGTGTGTGTGTGTGTGTGTGTGTGTGTGTGTGTGTGTGTGTGTGTGTGTGTGTGTGTGTGTGTGTGTGTGTGTGTGTGTGTGTGTGTGTGTGTGTGTGTGTGTGTGTGTGTGTGTGTGTGTGTGTGTGTGTGTGTGTGTGTGTGTGTGTGTGTGTGTGTGTGTGTGTGTGTGTGTGTGTGTGTGTGTGTGTGTGTGTGTGTGTGTGTGTGTGTGTGTGTGTGTGTGTGTGTGTGTGTGTGTGTGTGTGTGTGTGTGTGTGTGTGTGTGAATTATAAACATTATTTGGTTAACCGATTTACAACGACAACTGCCATTTATTAAAATTAATGTATTGCTATTGGTCAATTAATTAATTAAAATTAACTTTTAAGACGAGGTCAAGTCTTCATTTTTCTATTAAGTCTACAATTTCCTCTGATGTTTGATACATTATGAATACATAATTACTAATTTTAAGCATAAATCTAACAAGATAAAAATAAGGGATCAAATAATGATTACTGTATGATATCGTTTGATTTTACAGAACTTTCACTGGTCTCAGTACAAGGAAGTAGCGTATGAACAGTTCCAAAGAGGACCTCTTCCCCTACGGGTGAAGTACACATCCACCGCCTTTCTGTTTTACAATATCGAAAGAACAATTGACATTGTACCTTGGACAGCATTGTTTCCAGACAAAGAATTCCCTTCATGATATCCCTAAGGGAGGAAACATGAGCGGATGTCCGCAGCCAAAGACAATGGTCCTCCGAACATCGACTAATGAAGACATGCAGGACGTACTTCCATTAGCTGTTCACGTCTTTGTGGGAGCACGTGGACTCTGACAATGGCATGACTCGTGCCCAGACTCAGTCACTAATGGCCCCCCCACATTAATATTAAGGGGGCATCTTGATATTCGAGGGAGCCGCAACTTGATCGTCTTTCAGCTGTTAGCTTCACGCTGCAAAGGGGAATATCAATACGCACTTGATAACATGGCAGGTTATACAAAACTTCATTTGGACATTTGGATCCATGACCTCCAATATATCTAAGGTTGAGAAGGGAACCAGCGAGGTAGAAGCCCCCGCTGGACATTAGGAATGGTAGCTGAGGAAACAAACCCCCTGGAGACAGTGCAGTACCGGCCCTGGACATTACCATATAATGGCGCTCTCCAGAGATCTGCAATGCTAATCCTGGCGGGGGAGGATGGCACTGGGAAAGGTCATAACTGGGTCAGTCTCCCCCTCCAGTTATTGTTCCCGATCCTTCTTTATCCCGCCCCTTACAAGGGGAAGTCCATGTAGAGCGTTCCCTCTATATATCATCTTACATTTGCCATAGCTATACGTCCATATCTCATGCTCTGTACGATCTTCTGCTTAGACAAGCAGTCCTCCAATATTCTTTTCTGAATCAAAAGCAAATTATTTATCGATGTTAGATATTAAGGATATGGAATTAATTAGTAACATTTTTTAGTGTAAGGGAACAGAATAAAAATCTAACTGTCCCAGCCAGGACTTGAACCTGGATCTCCTGCTATCCGGGCCGGTACATTTACCAATTATGCTACCGGGACCAGTCTGATAAGTTATTAAATTTCCCTCTTAAAAATTCTTATATAAGACGATATATTCGTCGGCTTCGGAGGTTAGACTCTCGACACTAGTGCAGGGAATTTAATAACTTATCAGACTGGTCCCGGTAGCATAAGCGGTAAATGCAACCGGCCCGGATAGCAGGAGATCCGTGTCCTGGCTGAGACAGTTAGATTCTTTATTCTGTTCCCTTGCACTAAAAATTGTTAAAATTTACATGGGATTATATACCACAAAAAATAATATTTATAAAATTGGAATTAATTAGTTAACATTATTGTAAGAACAAAATTTATATTTTTTTAAGAAATCTAATTTATTGATCCATCTGATTGAACTTTACTTTAAAGTCACTGAAAAATCAGGTAACTACTACACATTATTTTTCTGAACGGAACTAAAAATTCCGCATATTCTCTAAGCTAAGCTACACTCTACGCACGCTGCACACTGTATTATTTAAGCCAATATCTAAAACCCCTGAGATTACATTAATTAGCTTTTAAACATACACTACACGTGCAACAGAGATTTAGAATGATAAAGAGAGACATTTTCGACCATGAATGAATATACCTCAATTCACAACATCCTCCAAAGTTTAATTGGTCCCCTTACAATCATTCACGACTTCTCCACAAAGTAAATCGAAGATAATATTTTAAATTCAAGGTCTGTCTAATATTTCAGAGAAAATAATTTATTATTCACTTTAAAGGAATGATTCAATAAAGTTGATCAATAAAAGGATGTCAGTAAGAACTTTTCCAGCAAGTACGCTTTCAAATCAATTCACACCGTAGGAAAAACAACCATTCAATGGGGTAGCTAAATAAATTTCTCCAACCCTCGTTCGAGGAATTTTTATATTCTAGTTTCCAGGAATCTAATGGATAAAGGGTCCTATGGCAGCGGTCAAAAGTTTATTTCGAAATTCCTCAGAGTGAATTGTCATCTCTGGGTTTTTTCGATCACACATAAACGTATTTAACCGTAATCATAGTATTACTTTTAAATCTATTTATTTTATTTTATTTTCTAAATAGGTTAAATAACCTTCCTTTCAAACACTTAGAGTCACGGAGGGAAGGGTTGCCTATAGGCAGCCATTTTATTCTAAACACCAATGGATCTGGGTTAGCTTCATAGTTCCTAAAAAATTGCACAGTTTTTCTTCTAAAGTAAAAAACGGTCTCCAATTAGGGCTGGGTGATTCCAGGAGCAAACAATTAGTCCGCTTAGCCATTATAAACAGCAGCACTGAAAAATACACTATAAGACCTATCATTGAGGCTTTCGCGGATAAATGTAACAACTGGACTGATTCACTTAAATATTTTGATTTTGGCGTTTTAAATTCATAATTTTTCACCAAATATAATCTTGCTAAATATACTCATTATTTGAAATATAAGTGAAAGCGTACTTATCCAAGACTGCAAATGTTTGTCTGAGCAGACAATATAATATTACTGAACTTTTCCTCCCCTAAGTAGTCTTGCTGAAGGGCTGAATTTCACACTGATATGTAAAACAAAACGGAAGCGGAGGGACCTAATAAGTCAGATAGGAGTTCCGAATAAGTTAGCATTTCATTTTCTCTAGGCGAACAATTTTATGATGTGACCCGGTCGGCAGAAGAAGAAGGAGAACGCCTCTATAGGTTTAATTCATTTTACTCCGAGCGATGGTATCGATTGTATTGCTATCGATGTGTATTGATGTAAGCGGGTCGATCTCGAGAGAGCGATATCGGAGGGTGTATGCAAATCAGCGGGGACTTTCCCTCGGCGCCCATATCGCCCTTATCTCTGCTACATATCTCTTATCACGACTTCCTAGCCCGCGGGGCATCGGCGGGGGGTTAGAGGGTATTCAGGAGAGAGGCCTATCCATCCCTCCGACACTATCTCTCTCTTCTTCTCGCACCCCAGTAGATACTCACAGGCCAGACAGAGAGAGAGGAAGATGTTCCAACCAATGCAACTTAAATAGTCCGTCGCTAAGGATTTTAATTTATTTTCTGTTTTATTGTTGACGAAAACTTATAATTTTTCATGATAATATTTTGTCTAGTTTTCTAAATTTGTTTGATTGTATAGTAATTGTATATTGTAATAAATACCTTCACTGAGTTAGTGAATTTGTCAGTACAATTAAACTTTGTCATTACGGACCCTGAAGAAGACTTAAAGTATGTAAACAAATATAAACAATAAATATTAACAAAACAATGTATATAAAATAGTTTCTTTATAATAGGTATAAACAAAANAAAACTATACATATTATTAGAGATTTATTTTTATATTTAAATTAATTACTGGTTTTTATATTTATCTTTACAAAACTTGTTTAATTTAGGAAAACTTAAATTTGATGTATCAAATCAAATTTTATATGTTTCAAGTAAACTCCGCTCTTACCAATTTATGTAGAAAATATAATTATGAAGTTTAATAATTCAACCCTATTTATTTGCCTAAAATCTAAAGTACAATAGCTGCAATTCAAGAATATATTTATTTATGTCTGTTTTTTTATACAAATAAAAATATTGTACATATTATTGTACACTGTATATTGCACCGGGTAAATGTCTTCACACTATATGGTGTAATTGCGCTAATTAACGGAAAATCGTAATAATACATTGTAAAATTGGATCCGCTCAAGTCTATACTAATAGTTTACAGACTAAGCTTATTTATACACAGACGGGTATGCTCTAATAGGAGTATGAAAAAATTACAATTTTAGACTAAACAAAAGCAATATTACACAATATTAAAGTGATTATAATGACAGGCATCTAGTACCCGCTATCATCGAATAAAATATGAATATATTTGTCGGAATTTCTGTCTAGAGATAAAATATTATTACTCCATCCCTCCGAAATTCGCTAGAGTACAGAATGTAGTTCATTGGAGAAATAAGACTATCAAGTAAGCCCCAATTTGTTGAAAACTCAATGGAGAACTTCCAGTAGAACAGTGTAATGCCGAAATATTGAAGAAATTACACTTTTGGTAAGGAATTGTCTAAAAGCATCAGATCATTGCACAACCGATGAAACCATCAAAAGAAGTACGATTTTTATGGCTTTTTTAAATAATTTTATATTTATTATTTATATTTATATTCTAGGGTAAATGGTCAAAATGAATAAAAACACATTTAATTCATTTTGTTATCTACATTCCAAATTTCATATAATTTAATTTCAATTTCATTCATTAAAATTTCAAATAGAATTAGTAAGATGCATACATTTACAGGTAAATTCATCATTATCTAATGGTGGCCCTAGAAGAAGACATTTTTGAAGTCTGACACAACTTTAGTGGTGGTGGAGCATCCTTCTTCGTTAAGTTGAGACAAATGATGAACAAAGGAAGAAAAAGAAGGTAATATTGAGAGCTGCGAAGAAGTAGCAAAGACAAGCAGACTTCAATAAGAGCTGGAAGAGCAGGTTCATGAGAGATTAGAGAGGAGAGTACGAAGGACGAAGCAGAAAGAGAGCCACGGTCAGAGGAAGCATTTTGGAAGCATGGTCCAAGACTCCTCTGCAAGTCTTGCAAATCACTGTGAATCGGAATGTTCTTCCGATAGGCTGTATTTGCTACTACTTGGGCACCGGTGATTGGTCAGCCCTGTACGTGACGCAAGCAGTTCTCGGTAAGCGGTGGGAACACGGATCTCCTCCTCTGACGCGGACTCTGACCTCATTAATTACCCCCTCTTCTTCATTCAAGAGGAGTGGCAAAAAGAAGAGGACATGCAGGATTTGCTACATTTCAAAGGACTTTGGCGAAAAGTGATTCACATTTTAGACAAGAGGATGGGTGATATCATCTTCATTTCTCTAAACAATTCCAGGAAAGCACTCTGCTAGAGTGGTGTTTATCCTCCAAGACATCCTGCAGAATCTTCAGTCAGCTTCTAATAACTTCCTTTCACGCAGAAATCATGAAAATAACTTTATTTCATTCCTATGTAAAGCAGACGTTACCATCCAAGGTAAGTGCGGTCGCTAAAAGTGTCAACTGTCACCAATCTGGTTACGTCCCTTCTTTATGAGCTCACAATGACCATTGGACAAGAGACAATAAAACCTACCAATTTTTATCCGAATGTAATCAATCATCCGTTCCAACGTAAAAGAGAACTGCTTAAAGCTCTGTGTTTTTAGCAGCTACTCACGTTGGTAGCATGATAACAATGTTAATACAATAAAAAGTATGTATGTATACACACACATGAAACTATTAGCCCAAACACCAAAATCCGTTTCTTTTATTTTCAAATTACAAAATACTGAAGTGCTAAGACACACACAAAGGTGTGTATGTCTGTGTGTTTAAGTATCTTACTACAAATTTCAGAGGAAGGCTAAAATTAAAATGTTAATTTCTATGTCGGGAACATGTTCAACCGGGCCAGTACCAGCTGGTTTTATATCTGTGCATCTGTATGTACCAGAATATTAGAGGATTCTTAAAGTGAATCCTGAAAATTATATAAATTGGGTACCATTGAACGGGAAGCAATCAGCTGAGAACACCCCTAGTCCTGAGTGCCGTGGAACTCGAATTAGCATATCCGTAATATGTGTTTCACCTCTCGGGCATCCTACATGGCATGTAGGATGATTGATTATTCAGGGTTTTTTTTTTCCTTAATTTTTGTGTTCTGAAAAAGTGTATTATTAAACATTATTGGCGTAAAACCTTGTAACAATTAGTATTTCGATCTTGTTAATGTTATGACAAAAGCCCAATTTTCCGAAGTCCGCCAACGCTTCGTTGGTCTCCTCTCACTCATCACATTATTTATGTAATGTCGGGGAAACGGGTGGGCTCCAAATCACATTTACTCTCTCTTAAGTAGATTGGTTTTGTTTTTTCTCTCCCACTCTGAAAACACACCGTCTTTAAGCGACTTATGCCGAAAAATCAATCGATTTGGTTCACGGATATCGAATTCTTCAACTAAATTTAAATATACTCGACATTCAATACCCTATTTTGCAAAGTAAATTTTTACACAACCTTCTGCCACGATTGGATTACAACCCATGATTATTCATAAAACCTAGCTTTTTAATTAAAAAGCTAATAACCAAAGATAGCTTGAGATAATTAAAATTATTATGTGAAAGTAATAATAAAACACATTATCTCTTAAATTATCTATAAGTAAATATTTCTTAAAATGAGATAAGTTATAGCTTAAAATAATTTAGAAATAATAAATTCTTACTATTCCTCATATAAATTAAAATAAATATCCATAAAACAATTAATTTTAAAACATTAAAATATTTAAGAATAATAGAAGTTACAGTTAAATGGAAAAATAATAGAATTCCACAAATTTGATCATATATTTATTTAAGTTGGGACTAAAATCATGTATTCTGGAAATTGACATGAATCTGCATTTAATTATGTATATTTTCTTATAGGAATAGGAGTCAGTTCATAGAAGACTAAATAATAGTTCTCTAGGAGAACATGACTACATTTAAAGGCCGTACTTAGACGGTACAAGCCCTCCCGCTTCCATAGTGGTAACGTTCACTCGCTCATGCATGACCAAAGTGCCAAACTCCAACATGGCAATGTCTGCGAATGATGCTCTGACTTTGAGATGACCTGTTGGGAGATCTACCATGGAAAGGATTGGAGCCAATATTGGACCTTATGCCGGCCAGGGCAGCTCGTAATCTGGATAGAGCTGAGCTAGCTATCGAAGCAAACCATCATTCGTCAAATAAATATGAAAAATTCCGTCCAAACGAAAATTAAAAGAGAATCTTGGTGTTTATACCATCCCCCAAAAATATACTTATATATATATATAT
>KZ807027.1:305022-320590 GCA_000696205.2 Oncopeltus fasciatus
AGGGAGCTGACATTGTCATACATTTTGTCGACTCTCGTCATTTACTTTATTTAATTTTTTCTTTATAAATATTTAATTTGGTTGTGGTATTTTATCCCACGTAAATTTCAAACAATTAATGAGAGGGAATAGAATATAAAAAACTATCTGTCCCAGCCAGGAATCGAACCTGGATCTCCTGCTATCCGGGCCGGCGTGCTTAACCATTACACCACCAGGACGCGTAAGTTGTCTCATTCAATTCCCTCTACAATTTTTATATATTCTATATTCTCTACAATAGAATTTTTATATTCTATTCCCTCTCATTAATTGTTTAAAATTTATGTGGGATAAAATACCACAACCAAATAAAATATTTAATACACATAACAATTTATTCATTTATTACTTATCTAATTATCATCTCTTTCAAACATAGGGGCATTGACGAAGGTAGCCATCACAATTAATTCACATTTCATACATATTAACATATTTTGTCTTCATCAATAGCTTGTTCTCATTGGCCAATGTTAGGGGAGCGCACCATGTTCCACCCCCGTTTCATAATAAACAGTTTGATTTTTTTTATTTGTTTCTTTGCTTTCAATCATTTCTAGTGATATCTCCATATTTTTTAAAAATTATTGAGAATTTTTTTAAAAAAGATTTAAATATTCTTTCTTTCTAGATTTGCCTTACGCTTACAAGAAGTCAATCATTCATGTATCCTCAAATATCAATATATATTCACAGGATAGTCACCGAGCAAAGAATGTCCGCCTCGAGGCTTCACAGATCATTTCGATACATTCCGGGAGAACTGTTCAGAGGTGACGTCATAGCTGTAAAGTGAGTCAAAGCCGGCTTGCTTCACGCCACTTAATCACCTAATCAGTTTATTGGTGAGCCAGCGAGATAATCACTGTGCAGTGAGGTATTCCCACACTGTTTATTTCTCTTTGGCCGCGGGAGAGATTGATGTCGGCTGTGTAGAGGGCGCTCTCTGAAGGCCGCCTAATCCCCCTCCCCCAGCGACATTCAGCACTGCATGTGGGGAGAGAACCCGAGAAAATGTCTTCATCTCCCCACATTGCGATGCTCAACTAGTCCATGTGTGTCGACACGCTGCATACTTTCACTAAGAGGAGTACTTTACATAGAAAGCTCTCAAGACACAGGCAGAGATAGATTGCTCATTTATTCCAGTTATCAAATTGGACACGACAGGAATTATCTTCGGTATAAGACATTCAAATATGGCAAAATTTTATTTTGCAAGTATGATGCACACACACACACACACACACACACATACACACACACACACACACACACACACACACACACACACACACACACACACACACACACACACACACACACACACACACACACACACACACACACACACACACACACACACACACACANTATATATATATTTAAATACAAATGTTTTTATTTTATGTCAGAGATATAAATAAAAATACCATAGTTTATAGTTATCTGCTAGGTAATTAAGCGATCCCACCACGACTGTCAATGATCTCTTGGATGGCAACTTTAACTTCCTCAGATTTATCAAATTCTTTCTCTCAGGGAAAATGGGCCTTGGATGGAAACAAGTAGTAATCCCAAGGTGCGAGGTCTGGGAAAATTGTTTTTTCCTTGAAGGGAAGTGTGAGGAAGACCATTATCTTGTTGGAATATAGCTCCTTTTAGGTTGATCAAAGTAGGAAAACGTTCAGACAACTTCGCGTACAATCTTTCCCCTTTATAGGGGTCAGAATTCATGTATCATACATCTCGAACAAATTAGAGATTAATGAAATATTCAAACACAAAGCATACATTTTTTTTATTGCCATCTTACACCAACCAGAAAAGCAGATCGCTGCGATCTAGCCATTGCTTAAAGGAATTCGGATTTCGCTAGTAAACCCGCTTTTCATCACAGGTGACAATCTACCGAGAATATCTCACGTCACATAAAGGATTTTAAGTTTTAAATACATTTTCACAATAGTGATGGACCAGACTACACTGTATTTTTCGTCTTCCCCATGAGGAGTAGATGGCGACTAGTAGTATCTCTCGCCATAGCACACTTCCTGGCAAGTTCGCGAGTACTTGTCGACAAGAACATCACCAATATTCAATAATGGTCATGCGGAGCCCTTCTTACTTTCAGACGTGTTTCTTCATAACTGAGGCACTGTTAGAACAGGATTTTTACAAGCGACATTCTTAGTCGAAGACCTAAAGCCCTACAATAACTGCTCATTAAGAATGTGACATTGTCATTTAAGAGTCTGCTGTCCTTGTACTCTAGTAGAACAGTTGATGAGAAACTGCCTTTTGAATGGTAAATCTGATCTCAAATCGCCAACAACATTTATTTACATAAACGTTAGCTTTCAAATGTAGACAATTGTACACATGAATAAGGAAAAGCTCTCTTTACCAGGCTTCGAGAGTAATAGTCGTGCAACAAAAGCCGAGGTCAGCCATCTCAAACCCTGCGTCTTTGGCAACCCTCTAAGATTCGAGGTGCTATCGTCGAAGTGAATCTTGAGGAACCATATCGGGTCAAAATAAGAAAATTCCCTTTGGGGCGCGCGTAACATGGGGCCGTTGAGGAACAGCTCCTCCAAGTCACTGCTCCGATAGGTGATTACCGGCTATCGGGGATCCGGTACGTGACGGTGCCCGCTACTAATGGCCTCACTTCTCCACAAGAATTGGATCTCTCAAGAAGCGGATTGAAAATAGAGAAAGTGGAATCGATACGTGATTCGTTCAACTCGACGGGGAGTGCAGCCTCAAGACCGCCCATTCATAGATAGCAACATGTCACTGGAAAACCTGCGAGCATTCGTACTTCGCGAATCGCGGGAAATTACTGCACATTACGCGACTCCGTAGAGAAATCTTCCAGAACTGGAACATGTCTGGGAGTCGGTGACGATGTCAATAGCGCCAGGGAGAATACGTCCAGCTTAGCCGTTTTACATTCCTTACGCCAGAGAATGCAAAAAGATTAAGTCAGCGCCATATTTACCTCCGTCTACAGAGAAGCTGTTCGCCATGTGGGAAAGACACGTGTGAATCCCTTTCATCGCTGTATTTCAGAGATAGCTCTCCTTCTGCAGTCACACAGACCGAGCAGGATTTCCGGTCGGAGAGATGAACCAATCAAAGCCGATCAATGTACTAGAAGAAAGCCGAAGAGGATAGCAAAGGTAGAAGGGGAAGTTACCAAGACTGACAGTTGGCCGAATGGGAGGGGAGAGGTGGGGAAAGGCGCTTCTCCTAATTTTTCGTTATGAAACATAAATGATAGAAGAAAAAAATTTTACCGACACTTTATTTACTTAATTTTTCTATAAATAATAAAAATTACATTTTCATATATTACTTTCTAAACAGTTTTCATAAAATTACTATTTTAAATTTTGTGCAAAGAAGTATAGGTATAGATTTTTTTTTACATAGGTTCTCTTGGGTAAAGCTCTGTTGAAGTCAACAGAATGAAGTTTCTGGGACAAAAGTGAATAGCTTATATTCCGTATTGTCATACATACATACATACACGCATACATGCATGCATACATACATACATACATACATACATGCATACATACATGCATACAATAACTTTAACGAAGGAACGTTACTTAAGGCCTTACTTTTCTAGCATTTTCAGATCATAGATAGCACGAAATGACTTTTACTCTTCCAATTGAATGTAACAACTCTATAGGACAAGTTAGTTTACAACAGTGATTGGTACTTTGGCTGATTGGTCACCCGCTTGGACAGAACTCTGGCAATCAGGGTTGGAGATCCTTTCGCAAGGTCCCCGGCGTGGGAAGAAGATCTCTCACGTCCTGGAAATTGTCAGGAGAGAGTGTCCAGAGTTCATTGATGACATCTCCAGGATTCCTGAATTAGAGAGATCTAGCCTAATCAGCTCATTCAAGACGGCCCCTCGAACGTCCTGCCCTGACATTATCCAAGTCACATCTTGAAACGCTCTCCAGTAATGGGCTAGCAGTCAAAATATATATTTGAAATGCATAAACGATCTCTCGGTTTTATATAGCTCCCCCGAAAACTGGAATTATTCCTATCATAATGATAATTGTGGTAATGTAATCCCACATTTCATTATTAATTTGAAACTAACTCTCTGTGCTATTAAATTATTCTTTCTTTGTTCTATTTTTGTGTGTTTCTATGTTTTCACATAGAACATCTGAGGATAAGTTTAAAAAACAAACTTGAACACCAATAAGATTACACTTTCCATAAGTTAAAAAATATAATTATTACGGAAGGTTCTGAGAGGAATATAGTGAAAATGAATATTTGATCTGGGACGGAGCGAGTCGCTGATAGATAATGTTCTAGTCATCAAACGCTGCTGGATTTTCGCAGATAGAGAATTAGAAAAGTCTGCAATACTCCGCAATTATATAAGTCCAGTGGGTGGAAGAGCAACAAATGTCCAGTGGAAATGCTATCATATGTCGAGGGAGAGGGAACACAGAAAAATAGGTAATGTTCAGTCGTTCAGGAATGGGAGAAGATAGCGGTGTATTCCCAGGGGGGGAGGGGAAGATCGGAGATGGGAATTTTAAATGTTGTGCGATGAGATCGGTAATGACCTGTAATTGCGAGCTGCTCCACCAAATAGGCAATGGAACTCTCTCCCCTTTTCTGGAAAATTTCATTCGCCTTCACTGGGGTTGTTTCTTATTCCTCTAAAGTATAAAATGAAGTTTAAAATGGTATTTTCGAATATTTCAATATTGCTCCGATTGTGAAGTATGCGAGTTCCGGAGATAGGAGTCATAAGCCACTCGTATGTGTGTCCCGTTCTCATGTCAGCCTTCCTCGGAGGTCAACTCTACGATACAACTTATGGGCACCGTAACAGCGTTAACGTAACAGCCCAATCGTGTAGTTCATGATGGTAATTGTAACTCTAATCAATCGACATGGAGGCGAACTCGTTGGCTAACATGTAATATCTTAAAATACATCACTAAAGTTACCAAAGGAATTATATGTGTCAAATAGGAAAACCCACCGAGATGTAAGTGCATAACGTGTGAAATTCAGTAATAACTAATAATTTCGGTAATATTTCGGTACAGGCCCTAGTACAGGCTTGAGGGATAGTATAGGTACTTTCGTGGCAACAGCCAGTGCTGGATTAATTAAAAATTTTAGTAGATAGGACAAGATGAAGGGCCACGCGATAGGACACAATTGTTTGTCAAGCGCCATAACTCGTCGAGCGGACACAATGGCCGCTAGACCTACAGGAAAAAAAGAGTTTCTCAAATAGAGTTCTGATGATATCAGGAAATTAGTGCCGTATAATGTAGGTACATGGGACAGGGCGCGTGCGTGCTCCAGACAATTGTAATGAGGGGTGGGGATCTTATCTCTCCCCTGGAGGATCCTTATCAGCATTGGGTATATCGGCTACGACTTCCTCAGACAGCTCACAGAGCGCACTGCATGTATACTATGCACCATAATATTTGTATGAGACCTGCACTCTCTCTGTACTTTGCACCATACTATTTGTATGAGACTTAATAGCATGGGGTCATCAGCTTCCTCAGACAGTTCACAGAGCGCACTCTCTCTGTACTATGCACCATACTATTTGTTTGTGGCTTAAACACCGAACTCCATCGCTCATGCAGTCGTGGGAAAATTTCAATTTCTTTAGGCTTACTAGGATAAGGAATTTGAATGGGTTTTATAAACTGTTTTATACACCGTTTTAAGAAAATTAAATTTTAGTGAAACACTGCTCTAAGAAAACAATTAATAGGATTACCAAGCCTACTGCTTTTGGTTCATGTCCCAATATAGTCAATTTTTTAAAGCATTGATAAATCTTTCCCATTGAAATTAAACACATGTGGAATCTATTTCGCCAAAAGCCATGCAGTTATTTTTTTATCGTGAATTCTATAGTACTTTTGAATTTGTTAAGATAAGGCCGCAAACACTTTACTTACAACTTATACAGTGTAGTCTCCGGCAATTGTCCTGCTCAGATCTCCAGAGCCCTTGCATTCCAGACGTCCTGACAGCTCGTTCCCGATCTATTCAGTAGCTGTAGAACACGATTTCAAGAGTTCGGCCGTACAGGGTCATAGCCCGAAGACTTGTTCTTCTCTGGACTGTTTCTTCGGTTCTCGGTGGTTCAGGGTACTCCTTACTCGTCTCATTATACGTTCTTCTGGGTCTGTTGTCGTCTAACTTTCGGAAGAGGAGAATGCGGTATCTTCATCTGCGGATTTCTCTCTGCCGGGATTGGAAAACCATAGAAATATTTCTTCTGCGCTTTCTCATGTCTCAGAAGTATCCCAGCCTGATGGTTTCTCTGGCTTGTACCTTTTTTTTTTTTTTTGGGACAACTGTCTTTTTAACTGTTGAAATATTTTGGCTACTTGATGTTTCGTAGACATTGCATCACAGAATAACTGAAGGCGATGGAGTTAGTTCTTGTTGGAAGAAGGCCTCGTGGTCGCCTGCTCCTGGCTATCACGACAAGAGGTCCCCTAAACTCAAAGATACCTAAAGAAAATCCTCTAAGAAGTTAATGAAATCGAGAAATTTATTAAAAGAAAAACGGTTTGTTTTTTAATTTATTTCAAATTACTTTAGTTTTTCTTTCTCAATACAAATGATGTTAAGTACTTCTTTCTTTAATAAACTACATTACATATAGAAATTCTGAACATTGTCATGTTCTTAAATACTGTCCCTTTATTTAAGAATAGCTGACTAGTTGACAAACAAAACAACTAATACGTGAAAGATGATGATAACCACTTCTGCTACCTTACTGAAGAAAATGCGCTTATTTTGCACTGCACCTGAGCAAAGGACTTGACTACATTTTCGGCAGTGTATCTAGTTATTTGTGAAGATGGTTTAGTTGGGACTGAAACATCGTGCGGGGAAACAGGGGAGGAGGTCGTGTGCAGAGTCACGGTACAACGCCACCGCCATTGTACCAGTTTGTCCTCTGATAGGATAAGATGGCGGACTTTTTTACTGTTTGTTTTCCCAATGAAAAACTTGTTCTAGTCCACGTGGAGTACAGTTTACAGGGTCTACAGTTGAAAATATGAAGTTTTAGTATTCACATACGAACAGCAATTTATCTTCAGCTCCCACTAAACATTTCACGCGAGAGAGTGAATAGTGTTCTGTATTTGTATTTCCCAAATGAGTACTTACAGAAGAACATGTATTTCCTAACCTAAAGAGACCATAGTAGGCTTCGAAATAACGAACTCTCTATGAAAAAATCAATAAATGAAAGCATAATTATGACAGATAAGGTTTGAGTACTTCCTAGAAAGTGCGCTTGGTTCTATGGTTATTGATTACCTATGAAGTGCATAAACATTATCACTCCCAAGTATTATTAAAGTACCATAAGCGGATGTCAGAAAACACACAAAAATACCTTACAAAATAATTAGATGCGTTTTGTTGGAGTTCGGTCAAGGTAGATCCGAAAAAATACAAATTTAAAAAAGTGTATTTTTTTTTTAATTATCTGCCGACGTTTCGGCTTACATTGCAAGCTACCTTCAGGGCTATCATGAAGACGAGAGGGGACGTCCTGTCCCTAAGTTCACATTTCCTTTTGGATCTAGCTTGAGCGAACCTCAACAAAAAATCATCTAAAATATTATATTTTAACCTAATGAATTCTATCTTAAGTTGTATGATTTTATATAGAATTTTACACCAATTCTATTCTACATTATTATATATCACTTATGTAATATTTATATTATTATTAGTGTTCATGGCTTTTTTTTGCATTAATCATTTTACAATATAATTTATTTGTCAATTCATTCCACTTAATAATATCATGGATAACTATGTTTTATTTATTCATCTACAGAATGCCTAGATAGATTCAAAATGTCCGCCAAGAAAAAAGCTGTTCAACTTCCACACAAAAATTCTTCCCCGGAATAATAAGGCGTACCCTCCCCCTCCCCCCCACCACATATGCTCGCGATGCAACACGGGATGGTTGCATTAATGAATGTGAGCTAGGGAAAACAGCTCGTGCTCCGGGCTTATGCGATGGATGTTGAGAATAGGGTGCCTAGTTGTTGCTAGATCATTCTCCATTAACCAAAGTAGTTGAATATGAGTTTTTAAAAAAAGTTATAAAGGTTAGAGTTAGTTAATCAGTTAGAGTAGCCATTTTTTCAGTTTAATCAACAGACCATGCTTACATTAATTAATTTAATTATTTTATGCATATTATTTGTTCTAAAAATGTTGGAAAATTGTTAAAAATATTCTTAGTGATAAAAAAACGTTATTCTCCTCGTGTGATCATTGTTAAATAGCCACTTTGTATACCTGCTTCAAATGCTTCTTTTTTTTAAACATTTTTCTTTTTTTATTCTTCTATACTTCTGTCAGGTAATATTTCGCCTAGCTGTAGTAGATTCAAAGATCTATGAAATAACAAACATATATATGATATGTATGAAAGTTATCTATTACATTCAATTGCACAAATCAATTTGATATAAACTTGAGTTAGTTTCGCTCAAGTATGTATTCAATTTGAAACTTATCCCTCTCAGCTGATCATTTCACTTTGTCACTCCTTATTCACCTACTTGGTGACAGGTTCACGGAGAACGGCCGTTCACCTATTCTACCTCTTCCAGGGCAGTCCTGGCAGAGTTGCTTCAAGAACTGCGGAAACAAGGCATCTGGAAATGGCAAGGGCAGATGCTTGCTGATGCTTGAGTAAACTCTAGTGGGAAGTATATGCATTGAGATGTATGCCCTTAGATCCATAGAGGTACGAGAAATCGAGTTGGCAGACGAGGCTCGTTGTAGCGTATTCAAAATATATTTTTAGTTCATCATTTCATAATTATTTATAACGCTGCATTAATTTCGGAATTAAATTATAATAATTATAAAATAAGCCACAATATTTAAAGTAAATGGATACTATATTTTTTAAGATTTTTACTCCGGTTTCTATATTTATATTATTATCTATGCACACTATTTTATAATGGCTTTTACCTATTATATATTTTGGTTCATTAAGTCATATACCTGGCGAAATAGGTATCACTGAGAAAATTTAGAACCAAAGCTTCTCAAGAAAGGTTAACTTCTAAGTTCACACACAATTTATTTCGCTCTTTGCTATAATAGTAGAAAACTGTTATATTCAACAATTAATTCCTGCTTACTTCCATTATTGTCACACTCTAACGCATTACTTACACTCTGTATTACACAACTATACACCCAGCACTCTGTCTCGAACAACCTCTGCCCATATCAATTACTCAAAAACGCCAGACTGTGGCTCAGGGGTTCCGTTTGGGTCAAATCCCGCCCAGGGCAAGCTCTTATTGATAAATAAAAGCTTGGCTTTAGCCATAGATGTTTAAAATGGGATGGCTACTTTTAGATAACCCCTCCCTCTCTCCATGACACTAAGTGGTTGAAAAGGAGGCTAGCACTTGAAGAAAAAAACAATACCACTGACCATAAACATGCCTAACTCTACAAGATTATCTAATGTACCTCCCTACATGCGGTTATTTTACATTAAATTGTATAATAACATTACACTTTTAATATTTTCAAGTTTGTAAAAATTAATTTCCTAAAATGCCATTTGTATTTTTGAATAGTGTTCACACAAAAATGTATTTTTGTATTTTTCGCACATGCATTCCCTTAAACTACCCCCACCCTTCGTCGGCTCCGATTCCTCCTTTTCTTAATGAAAGATCCTTTTTCAATCATTTTTATTATTAATATACTTGACTTGCAGCGAGGTTAAAATAAATAAATAAATGAAAAGAAAAAGTTAATTGAAATTAGACTAGAACTGTTAAGTGACTGGGTTTGCAGTTATTAATTAACTAATAATAATTATTATGAAAAAAATATTCATTTATCTATTTTCTTATTAATGAATAAANAAAATAAGAGCATCTTAACATACAAGGAAAGTTTACAAATACATTTGAATATCACCCAATAACAAGATAAATAATTTAAAATTATAGAAATGTAATCGTCTTAACTCTTGTCGAACAATGGCACTTTAATGTCATACAGTGGGAGGGAGGGGATAAAATACAAGTTATTTAACGGAATTAAAAAAAACAAAAAAAACTAGAGAATATCTTATATATGTTTATACAAGAAAGCTTAGTCAATTTTTAAAATATATAATGAGAATGTAAAACTCTTATACTTTCCATGCCAGCTATATGACAACCACGACTTTTGAATATTTGTTAGGTTTTTTCATCCCCAGTTTTCTACCCTTCTTTCTCACTAAATTATTTTCGAAGGGGTTGGAAAAGACAAAGCAAAACTTTGTCTACTAAAAGAAAAATACAGAATCTGGCGACGGCATCAAGACTAGGTTTGAGGTTTATGCCTCATGTCTCTTTCTTATCAAATGAGCAGTGTAATTATTTCAGAGTGCAGTAGTGTGTAGATAAGAAGGCGATGCATAATCATCAATCAGCGATCCAGCAGTCTGTTTGATTTGACTTGGCCGGGCTGGACTTAAATATGAGTTAAAAAACATTTTTATTCAGTAAATGTAGTCAATGAAGGACTAAAGCCGAACTTTCAAACAAAGCAGTTGTGAGATTCATCTTAAAAATATGTTTTTCGTTAAACAGCCTCCGTCTATTTTAGACATGAATTATTTCAATAAATGCTCAATTTTGGAGCATGCGTCCACGAGTCGACAAAATAATGTTCAAACTCTTACTGAAAAAATGTTGGAAGAGTTGGAGATTTAAATAAATTTAATTAGTATAGGAACATTTAACTAGTATACGACATTGTAGAGACTTGAGGTCAGTGTGATATCGGCTCCTCCGAAGGACAATATGGATAGACTCATTCATTCGTTCCATAATAATTCCTAATGTACTTAATACATTCTATGAGTGAACAGAACAGTCAGCTGTATTTAATAATATGATTTATATACTTTGGGATAAAGCAGAATGTTAGTTTTCCAAATTATTATTTCAATTTATTTATGGGGGGCTGATAAATATTTAAACTGGTTATAAAAAGACATCTGTTTATCATAGCACTGGTATTCACCATATGGTTTAATCATTTTATGGGACATTTGAAGAAAAAAGTTACGAGGGTTCTGAAAACATGTATTCTGTTGGAAAACGGACAAAGAACATTTGAAGGGGGACTGAGACCACCAGGGAACATGGGTTCCACACCCCCCCTTGGGAACGATCGGACTGGCACCCTCCAAGTCCCGGTAATCCTGACAGCGTTACTAAATTCTCAAACAGACAGACAGACAGACAGTCCGGTATTAATAGTGTGTCACTCAGGTCTACCATACCTCACACCGACCCACCTTCTTACACAGCTTATTTATTTTTTTTTCTCAGCTATCTCCTACACTATCAGTTCCGCTTCCTTTTTGTTTCGTTCCCTTACGCACAGGTACACGCATATATAAACTACATTAGTATATAGAGCTGTGATGCTACGTTATCCATCTTTGGCGGTATTTCAAGAACTGGCCTTGGGTGTCAAGTCAGTGATAAAAGTGTAATAATATACATTTCTTTAACAGTTCTTAAAAACAATTTTACTCCAATTCGGCTCTCCAATCCTCCCCACGTAATAATAAGTTACTTACAAGTTACAAGTTTTTCTTTAAAAACAATTTTAAATAACAGAACACTGTGAAACAAGTTTTTCCTAATATTGAAGACGAGAAAGACAGTACAAGGCATATCTAAAACTATTTTGAGAACTTTATTTATACATTATAAAATCCCCATTTATTTTTCTTGACCCCTCCAATACCAGAGACAGGAAGGCTATCTCTGGTTACTCTCTCTGGATATTCCCCTGACATTATATTTCTGTGTCAGTACTTCAACCCCTAGCTCGTGGCTTATCCCAGGGGTTGGGGCATGGCTTCACCTGTGCCACCCCTCCTCTGCCAGGCTGCGTCACACATCTTTGTATTTATCGCTTAACCTAACGTCTGCCGCACTTATTCTGTCCTTTCCTGGCATCAGAAGGTACAACTCCTTCCTAAACAATCATCCCTGCTGCCTTACAACACACGAGCCTGGGATTTCTGATCATTGTCACTCCAAGAAATACTAATATTTGTCAGAATATTCGTACAGAACTTAAGTGACCCCCTTGTGGAAAATACACCAGTCAGTATATGTATGAGATAGATGTTCTGTTCATTTGAATTATTTAGCAACAATTTCAGCGCATTTACTTTACTGCGACATAACATGCCTTAGTAACTACTTATTAAGAACATAGACGATCATGGTTGAGTGTCGCTATGAGATTTGATACATGTAGTATTAATTTCAGATTAACTCGCTTTCTTCTTTAGTAGCCCTGAAGATGGCTTGCAACGTAAGTCGAAACATTGGAATTTTGCAATAAATAATTTTTTAATATTTTTATAAATAATTATNTGTAATAGACAGACTTTTATTTCCTGACAAGACTCGAACCCACGGAGCTTGTAAGAGGAAAACGAATTTTCTCGGCTAAGCCGTAAATCCTGTCGTGAAATGTGTGTCAAAAGATTGGTGTTCCCATGATTACAGGTGATAGGACAGAAATCTTATATTGAAAATGTTTGAATAATTATTTTGAATCAATTACTTTATAAGTTGAAATTTAAATTTACGAAGTATTACTAATTTGACCTCCTACAGGATATAGTTTTTGAAAATCCCGATGTTGCGCAGTAGGAATTTGAAAGAAGTGGTTTCGCAATGTTCATCTAAGTTAATGACAGTGCTCTATTCTTAACAAGAGTACAACGAGACCTATACTTCCATGGAGTGGAGATAAGGATTCGGGGACTTTCTCAGTGGAAACCCTCCTCGTCGGACCGGCACAAGTCAGAGATTTCCACAAATTTCCCTCCTTCAATTTCTCTGATCGTGAGATAGCGTGACGACCAGAGTTCGATGTCGGATTTGGCAACAAGAGATACTGATAATTTTAGACGGTCCAATAACTATTAGGAATTTGTCAATGCGAACAATGGCACTTTAATGTCATACAGTGGGAGGGAGGGGATAAAATACAAGTTATTTAACGGAATTAAAAAAAACAAAAAAAACTAGAGAATATCTTATATATGTTTATACAAGAAAGCTTAGTCAATTTTTAAAATATATAATGAGAATGTAAAACTCTTATACTTTCCATGCCAGCTATATGACAACCACGACTTTTGAATATTTGTTAGGTTTTTTCATCCCCAGTTTTCTACCCTTCTTTCTCACTAAATTATTTTCGAAGGGGTTGGAAAAGACAAAGCAAAACTTTGTCTACTAAAAGAAAAATACAGAATCTGGCGACGGCATCAAGACTAGGTTTGAGGTTTATGCCTCATGTCTCTTTCTTATCAAATGAGCAGTGTAATTATTTCAGAGTGCAGTAGTGTGTAGATAAGAAGGCGATGCATAATCATCAATCAGCGATCCAGCAGTCTGTTTGATTTGACTTGGCCGGGCTGGACTTAAATATGAGTTAAAAAACATTTTTATTCAGTAAATGTAGTCAATGAAGGACTAAAGCCGAACTTTCAAACAAAGCAGTTGTGAGATTCATCTTAAAAATATGTTTTTCGTTAAACAGCCTCCGTCTATTTTAGACATGAATTATTTCAATAAATGCTCAATTTTGGAGCATGCGTCCACGAGTCGACAAAATAATGTTCAAACTCTTACTGAAAAAATGTTGGAAGAGTTGGAGATTTAAATAAATTTAATTAGTATAGGAACATTTAACTAGTATACGACATTGTAGAGACTTGAGGTCAGTGTGATATCGGCTCCTCCGAAGGACAATATGGATAGACTCATTCATTCGTTCCATAATNAAGAAAATTATTATTTTAATGAAATTTATATATTTTATAAGTAATTTTATCTGAGAATTTAAAACTGACCCTAGGTTAACCTGCAAAAATTACAAAGATAACTATAGTATATACATATGTATATAAAATATAAGTAGAAATTTTTAATATTGAAGTAAAATGTCACAAGGATTTTTACAACTACTTTTGGGCAATAATATATTATTTTCATTCAGTTTATTGTTTCTGGCTTTCTGTGAAAGTTAAATTAAAATTTAAATATTTGAGAAACTGTTCTTATTGCCAAAATTTTGTTTATTGTTCAAAAATAATTATCTTCTCCTGAAAATTTTGAACTCAAATTAATAAGGTTTTATTATATTTGAGTTCAAAAAAACAGATTTGTTTTAAATAAAAATTCTAATAACATTTGAAACGTTGGCTATACTCACAAAATTCGTACTTATTGACTGATTGCCACTTAACAAAAGAACGATTGGTGATCTAAGTGATAGAAAAGTAAAGGGCAGAGCGTATTCATTCGAAGATGTATAATTTAGGTCGCCGTATTATTTAAGCCCCGAGGTTTCGTTCCACAGGTAAATAACAGTTTATAAAAAAAAAGGTGTTTTGCAGAGGGCTCTGATGGGCCCTCGTTCATTCTCTCTTCCCACGCAACTCCACACCTTCATTATCTGCTGCTCAAACGACTCTACTCATTTAATTAGGTGTAATTGTATGTATTTACAGATTTTTTTTATACTATTTATGATTATAGAGTATTATTAATCTAATAGGTTGTAACACAAGTGGACATAAGTTATCGTATAATTTATATCTCTTTAGGGAATATTAATATACTTTTACGGAAACAAAGCAAAGTTTTAATTTGTTTTAAATATTATTCTGTCTAAACAGCTATATTGACGTGAGGTCAAACTAAGTTATTACATAATTTACTAATAGTTTTATTTATGTTTTTTTTTTTTTTGTTCTACAAAAATAATTTAATAGACGATTTCGCAAAATGATTATTACCAGATCTTTTTATATAAAATGCTATCCCGAAATAGCAATTTAAACACTATTAAACACAAAAAATAATTTTCCTTATCTAGATATTCAAGTTAATAATTAAATTTCTGTCACCATCGAATTATATTATAGGATTTTTAGGATGCAAGATAAATATGACCCCTATTGAGGTGTTTTGAAGAGGTTGTGTAATTTTTTTTTTCAATCCCTAAGAAACTACCGAGGGTCACGCATAGAGTGATAATCTCAAAGTCTCCAGTGCAATGTAATAGACAGACTTTTATTTCCTGACAAGACTCGAACCCACGGAGCTTGTAAGAGGAAAACGAATTTTCTCGGCTAAGCCGTAAATCCTGTCGTGAAATGTGTGTCAAAAGATTGGTGTTCCCATGATTACAGGTGATAGGGACATGACAGGGGGTCAATTAACTTTAAATAAACTATGGGGCTATACGAATATAATATCTGACTATAAATAGTAGTATTAAATATAATAAATAAATTAAGTTATTAAATATAATATTGTATTGTACGTACATTATATACTATGTATAGTTTATTATTATATTATAATAATAAACT
>KZ807027.1:321988-334488 GCA_000696205.2 Oncopeltus fasciatus
CTTGTTAGGGAGTCCCTCATATATATATATATATGTACTCCTGTTCCTAAACTTCATATAAGTAAAATGTTTAGCTAAATTGCGGACTGGTGCGTAATTTGGTTATACATATATTACAAGAGATTGAAAAGATGTGTTCTTAGATATGTAAAGTAGATAAATATTAGCCTTCGCACCAAGATTATTTGTGAAACCGGTTTTAATAGAAAATCTTCTATTTTTAGTGCAATAGCATCATACTTTGCGTTCGACACAATCAGGATGTTAGAACGTGACGTATTGAATCCCACAATATAGTATATATACAGCAATTAAGGAGAAAGATGTTATCTTTAATCCCTTATTATTATATATTTCTAAGGAAGAAGTCCTACATTATCTCCTCTTCCAGCTTTCAATTTATTTTTAATTCAAATTTATCTATCCTTTCACACGGTATTATTTTAATAATTAAGAAGGAATTTACTTTGATGTTCTTCTGCACTTATTACAGTAATTAGTATTTGTTCTAAGAGAGAGGACAAAGAGGATAGTCACATGGGAAGGAGGTAGTGTTAGTGGATAGAAGAACCTCTTTGTCCTGCCTCGCTAACCTCTGTGTACCCTTCTGTTACCTCCACAATTAGTGCATTTAGTCCTCCAAGTCGGCTTTGCGACCTTACACTTTCAGTACTGTCCTCATGACAGACTCATCTGTCTGTCTACAGAGTTTTATCTTTTGGATTCTATTTATAATATCACGTATAATTATGAGTAATAAAATACAAAAATCATCAATTAAATTCATCTTGATTTTTTTTTTTTTATTCCTATGTGGTCATTTAATATTTACTTATCCGAAATAGATAATCCCTTTTNTACTGTCCCATCACTTACGATTAGTGCTAATCACAGGCCATTGTATTCAGCAGATTAAAGGGATTAATTATGAAGGAACGACTCCGTGAGAACTGTTCGGACGTTAGCAGGACGTCAGTCAACTGTATTCCATGGCTCTCGACAAATGCCTTAACATCACTCGGATTCTACTGGCCAAATCCAAAATTTAACCTCCTTTTTTTTCCTTTCCGAATTCTCCCATGCTTCCTAAATAGAATTACATATTTTCAACCAATCACTTGCTAGATAAGAAAAGTACCGAATACCAATTTCTAACTACAGCTATATATCTCAAAAGTATGTTTACCCTTTATTAAATAGTTGTCATTCTTATATATTACTATATAAGTATCAAAATAATTAAAATAAATATATTTTGAGATTTTACAGTCTTTACGCTTTATTCGAAAATGGCGCAGGAAAAGGGCTAATAGAACCTCGAAACCACATATAAGTTTTTATAAGTGTTTATCTTTCATATTTAATATTGAGATCTTAATTCTTAAACAGAGAAACGATGGTACCCAAATTCGTAACTAACACATAACTTAGTCCAGTCTTTTGACCGTTTTCTTCTTGCATTTGTTCATCGCCAGTGATCTGCCATTCCCGCCAAAAATCATACTGGAGGTTTAAAATAAATCGATGGTTGATTTAACCAAGGTGCAGTTACCAAGGCTAGGCTACAAACTCCCATCAGCCTCATTTAGGTCCCCCCTCCCAAGAAGTTATGCCAGTTTTAATGTAATAAAACCAAATTGACATGTAAGCTTCTCTTTCCAAACCAGTGAGCTCTTAGGTGGCTGAAACTGTAAGAAGGGAGGATATTAAAAAATAAATAAACTAAGGAAGGTAATAAATTAAGAAAGGTATTTAAGAATATAATTTCGACTTTAGGAGGATCCTTCAGTGAAAATCTCTGAAAGAACTAATTTTTGATGGAAATCAAGGGGGGAAGGAAGTAAGTTGAGGGAAAAGAAAATTTATACCGGAATATCTTCCTTGTGTTTAAGTAATGAAAAACTTTCCTGAAGGCAATAGGGGTTGGAAGGTAATTTCCTAAGGATTATGGCAACAGCCATCAGCATGACGCAGAGCTCATGGATGATACCTCATTCATCCTTCCGCCTTTTAAATATTATTTCAACGTTTAATCTTCTTTATAATCTTATAAGCGTGAAAATTTTTTATTTTTAATATCCTGAACGCTTAAAAGTGAACGCAATCACACACAAACATATACATATGCATATATATATATATATTCCTGTCTGTTTGGGATCTATCCTAGATTTAGCTTCTTTTTGCACCCCGTGAGGCGACTTCCCTAATGGCTGAAATCGGTGAAGGGGTGTTTAGAGGTAATATTAGTCTTCGTTAGCATTAGAAGAATGAAAAAAAACGTATAGAACAAAATACTTCTAAACTATAATTTTAAAATGTTTATGTTCTACAATATTTTTCAGAAAATATAACAAACTCAAAAATACTTGTTTAAAAAGATATTTAAGAATGTAAATTTTTACTATTATTTTTAAAATTCAGAAAATTAATTAGGTATTTAGGATTTTTATTTCTATTTGTTGAAATAATTTATTTTTGGTTGTAATTGAATAAGGAAATGGAAAGTTTGGAGGAACACAAAATTTTCTAATCGCAATATCTTTGAGTCACGAAAAAGTTTATAGAAGATAATACATGTTTAGTGCAAGTTTTAAAAGTTAATGTTCTATAAAATTTTATATAAATACATATTTATTCGTTAATTAGGGGTTTTTTTTAAGAGAAAAAGTGCATATAAAGGAAGAAATTTGGAATGTTGTTGAGTGACAATTCTCCCACTCTCCCTCTACGGCCAGTCTAGAACATTCGTTAGTAATCCTACCTCTTACGCTTGTAAATTAAGTTTCATATCTTACTTTTATTTATGTCCGTACAAATAAACAAGAGAAATCGGCTTACATTACTGCTATGCGACGACGGATTTTTAAGCGAGGCCCGTATTTAGTGGAACGAAACTCCTCGCAGACAATAACAAGTTCTAATCTAAGATAGTTAATGAACTGGTAGGAGTCGGGGTTCACCTGTCAATCCAAGTCCGATTGAAATATTTCTATTGTAATATCACTGTGTTGATCAACACACTAAACCTAATGTATACATAATACATTTAGAAAAATCAAATCATTTAATCTGGGGATTTTTAGAAAATTGAAATTGTTATTTGGGTATATCGTTACTTGAATGCCACAAAAGTTGACATATTCTTTTGAAATAATGATTGTAATTTGTCATCTCTCAGTCNTTTTATAATAACTCAAAAGAACGCTGTTTGTTTACTAATTTGTAAATTGTTGTTTACCACCTGTTATTGAACTTATGTCTGTTTGTTGAAATTATGAAATAAAAAATAATGTAAATAAATAAATGAAAAATCCCGTTAGCCGCCTGAAGGGCATTTAAAAGTAAATTAAACTCCCCTTCCCTGCCTTTTCCCAAAATAGTTCTATTTTCTTTACATTTGTTTCCTATAAAAGTCACAGAATTTGGTGTTTTATCTGTTACTCCTTCTCTGAATTCCCTTTTTACTTTATACGAGACGGTCTGTTTTAATTAAAACACTATATTGTAATGTTTTTTGTTATAGTAATCTTTAAAATGTAATATAACCAAGGTATAATGAATGATACTCTGCTGCTCCACTCAATCAATCATCCGTGAATCATATATATATATCGGNTAAAATGTATTTGTCCATTTCTCCTGGAGGTCGCAGACAAGCTTACCACAAAGAACGCACAGACGGCACGAAAGTATATTGTGCAGGTAGTTCTTGCTCGAGAAGAAATCCGCCACACATTAATATGGTTATTAAGTGAATGCCTCCTGATTAATTTGCAATTATTTAGCGAGTGAGAGAGCTCTCGTGCTGGGCGCCATGCTGGCTGGTACGCCGCCTCTTGCCGAGTCTCTTCCCCGCCGTGAGGGTCGTGAGGGACTTTGCTTGTTCATTAAAAACAGTCGCCAGTCTTAGATCGCATGTATAATGGCGACCAGGCCTCGCTAAAGGTTAAGCTCCCTTCTGTCGCCCACCGATAATAGAATTGTTAGTGTTTTCTCTCTCCCTCGTTCTTCGGGGGCAAAAAGCCGGCCTCTTCCTCTGACCGCCCACTGACATGGCGCTGTCAATCAAGCCCATGAGCGGAAAAAGAAAGAGGCGAATGAGGAGGAGGAACGGGTTCTGAAGAAGTGTTTAGGGTGAGTCAGACTGTCGGAGTGTTGTAGCTTGTTAGGGAGTCCCTCAAGGGGTTGCGCTCACGTGGGAATTGTCCTTATTGTTTATTCTAGAAATGTTGACCTTTCAGGGAGACAGCAAATTGATTAAATGTACCCAAAGGCTTCATGAGGCGGGGGAAGGCGAGGTCGCGTTGAAGCCCAATCGTCTCTCTTCTAGAACAAATAAATCACGATGTGTCCTCGAGCCACTTCCCCGACGATATACTGCGGAAAGCGAAGCAATGAGTTCCTCGATTGAGGCTGGTCTCAACCAGCGGGAAGATCAAGCGCTAGTCTAATTCGGAAAGACTTACTAAAGCAAGCGAATAAGCAGACCGTTTTTTAAGCGACAATCACGCCAATTAAAAATACCTGAAATAATGAAAATTTTAATAATAAATTACCTACAATTTAATTAATTTTCTTTATTCTAATAAGTATAAAATAATGTTTTAGAAAACATCTATATATTTATTCTGTTCAGTCAATAGTTCAATGCTTTTCACACAAGGAAACAATTGATATTCCACTTTCAAATTGTGCTTTGAATCAATTCCTAATTTTTAGAATTATTTTTTAACCTAAAATCGTTTCAGCATATAATTAATTTATATATTTTAGCATATAATTAATTTAGCATTAGTGAATTCGAGTCCTCGATTCCCACGGAGATCCTAAAGAGTCGAGAAGATGAAGTGAAGTTGATAATGAAGAAAGATGGCGACGCTAATTGCGGGCGGAGGTCACGTGACCCCCTCAAAATACCCGACTTCCCTTCATCTGACGTATTGAGATTGATGTGTCTCGTCACTAACGACATCTAGCGGGCGCGAGCAGACTCACTCTCTTAAATCGACCTCTCCGTCTTCAAGAGGTTCCTTTGTCGGCGGAATTATCCCCACCCCCGCAGAGCTGCTCTCAATGGCTCGGGAGGCGTTCTAAGGAGAACATCTGAGGAGAAGCTAGAGGGAGTTCGAAAAGCTGCGATAAATAACAATGTCCTAGGAAGAAATCGAAGTGATGTCATAGGATGAGGGCACCGGCGTCGTCGGAGCCCATGACTGCTTACCCTCGTGAAGACCTAGGCTGGCCCGTTTGGTGCAGTGCATATCCAGAATGGAATGTCCACTTGCAGATGACCACGGTCAAATGGGTGTAAACAAACACATATAGGAACGAACGTGTTTCAGCAGAAATATCTCAGGAAAACATCTAACGAATTCCTTATAACATTTCGAGGAAGAAAAATCTCAATTAAAAGAAGAATACTTAATATTGGCAAAGAAAATTCTCAAGAATATATATATATATATATATATATATATATATATATATATGTATTTTTTTCTTTTTCAACTTATATTTCTAACTTTGTTAACAAGAAAACCTTAGTTCAGTCCATATCAGTAAGAATGTTTACACTTTTTAAATCATGGAACGTATAGAAATTAATTTTAAATAACGATTTTAGCTGTGGTATTTAATTCTACGTTAAATTTCATACAAGAAATGCAAACAAGACAGAAAGTAAATCTTACTACTTTAGGTAATAAGATACTTTTCTGGCTCCCTCGTATTACTTGCATGAAATCAATTTTAGAATTTTCTAGAATTTCTTTATTTAATTTTTATTCATTTATTAAATTCTGTTAATTAAAAACATTTTGTAATTTATTTGCAATGAAAAGTAAAAATGACATTCAATGACAATCACATGAGGAGAGAAGGTGACCAATGACACCACTCTCAATTTTAAGAACTAAAACGGTGAAATTTGTTTTCTTTTTTAATTATTAGCCGTCTTGCTGGCATAAGATTTACTTGAATGTCGAGCTTTTTGAAAAATTCAAGAGAAGCAGCCGTGGGTTAATAACAGGAAGAAAGATGCAGAGAAAATACCAAGGAGGCAGTGTAAGATGTCCTCAGAGAGAGGATATCTCCTGTTTTATTCATCCGGACACATGCGATGATGAGGCGGCGGCTTCAGAAGTCCTTCGTCGTCCTGCCACCGTCGCCTCCCCCGGCAGAACGAGAGGAGGCCGCCTGGAGGATGGTTGCGAGGAATCCTGGAGACAGAGCTGGTCGCGGCAGCCGGGAGGTGAGGTCCGCCAAGGAGGTAGATAAGGATCGAGCTGTCGTTGCTCGGTGGAGGGGCGCGCCGTGGGAAGTCTGACGCGGTATTAGCCTCAACTTCTGTCAGGCCGCTTCTCGTTTGTTATGTTTGACAGCCGGCGGTGCCGTCTTGTGGGAGCCCACTTTCATGTCCGACAGTTTGTGACATGCATGCCAGGAAATTATTTCGGGAATTAAATCGGCTCCATGCAGTCGGTTTTCGACATCTACCTACATACAATTAGAACTCTCATTACTCTTTGCTTAAAAATCTGTTAACATGAGACAATGGCAGACCTCAGAGGCCCCAGACTGAATGTTCATTAGGAAAAGTAAGGGGCAAATCCAAAGCGCAAATCCACATTGTTCCAAATTTAGTCAGTGGAAAAAAAACCTACATCATACAACTTTCTATTAGTGAGGACGTTACACTGGGTCTAGCATAGCCATAATCAATATTAATGCTCCGTCAAGGTCAAAGGAAAGTATAAAAATGCTTTATAATCAATATTTAGCATTAAAAAGCGTAGAATTGTAAGTTTGTAAAATCTAGAAACACGCAACATAACGTCTTGCTTTAAATGTGTAAGAATTGATCTGAGTTTTCAGTAATTATATTTTTGAGGCCAATTTAATGCCTTTTAAATATATAGGACAATAAGTAATTTTAAGGTATGCATTTTCAACAGATTATTATTATTTTAATTATAATTATTTTAAGCATAATAACATTTCAACAGAATATTATTATGCTTAAATAATTTCAGAATATATAATTTACATATAAAGGTATGCACTAGAAAAACTTTTTTTCTCAAATATATTTCTTGTATAATACGGTATTTTATTACTGATTATTTAAAAAAATTGTAATCATATACACATTATAAGATTAACAGCTTTTAATCAATATTTTTTAAGCTACTGATTTTCTCCAAAAATATTTTAATGGTTCTAAAATAAGAAATATACACATGAACAAAGGAGCTCTCATGTATAGGCACTCATATATATATATATACATGAGGCAATTTAATTAATTGATTGATTAAGACGAACATCACACACACAAATACAATACGCAAGTGTTATGTTCGTGCATTCACTTTGTCTATTTCCTCCGTAATTATGATCAGTACACCGTTTATAATAATAATATCACTATCAATAATAGTGATAAATAATGTCAATAATAGTATTGTATAGGCTAATAAATTCTAACTAAAACAAAATTGTATCTAAAATGTCACCAATATATATTCAGCAAATATTTTAAACGAAATATTTAAGAACTTATCAACGAACGAATTGCCCGATGGAGAGGATGAATACATGAACACAGCTAATTATGACGTAGAGTATATTTCTTTATCAACATATCTAATAAATTATTTTTGGCTTCGAGACAACATATTTTCTAAGACATCTTAAAGAGTTCCTTTAAATTTAATTATCAGTTTGAAGAGAAACAAGCTACTAAACTACACTTTATTGTGTTTAGTACGATTGCTTACCAAACTCGATGCCGCTGGTTTGATCTTAACGGGGGATCCAACAGATTATTTTGTGGGAGAATAAGGTTTTTCCGTACGTACTTCTGCAGATGGAAGTAATGCGCGTATGTTCCAAGGAGTGTGACGTCACATACTAAATGACCAAGTACCACCTATTTAAGACCAAAACATTTGATAATTTCCTACAGGAGATGACCTCCAAGAAACGATCACGATTTCACCCTTACGAGCCTCTAAGGTAAACCAAATTGGATATCAGAAAGAGAAATCCTTTACCATGATTCCCAGAGAATTTATTATAATACCAAAGGCTCACAAATCCCGTGTTTAATCTTACAAAAAGAGAGTCCACTAGAGAAGATATTGTGGTAAAATGCAGTATTTGCTGCTTGGGGGAGGGAATGTCTCGTTAGCCGACAAAGATGACGTCCCGCCTTAGATGGAAGCCCGCCAGAAAAACAGCTGATCCTTCAGGAGACCATTAGCACTGGGAGAAAGCGAGGGGAATAGCGATAGGGACCTGTCACAGGGTGGAGGCTTCCCGGACCAGCATCGGCACTGCCCTCGAGGAACACATGTCATAAGCCCATGAGGAGTAATCCCAGTAATGCGCCAACAAGAATCATCAATACCATAACATGAATTACTAATTCTATTGAGTATACTTTGATAGTAGTGGGATAATATACGTCTATGTGTCACGTTCTATATGTACAGCACTCTCCTCTTGGACTTGAAGTCCCCATATTTAGCAGAAATCGAGGGGTTTTATTTGCCTCTTCATAATGATGGACCATATCATGGAAAGACTACAAAGCTCATGGTTTTACCATAGAGGTAAATGGTACGTGGGTCTGGTGATTAAGGCAGAGGAGGATTTTCTTTCTCATATTCCGTCGGTGCCTATTTTTATTTAGTTATGCTTTTCAGGATCCTAGCTTTTGGAAATCTTGTAAGGTAGAAAAACTTCTATTTCCTCATTAATAACTTTCAATTTCTGTCCCAAATCGTATTTATCAAATACCTAAATTTTCTACATCCCCCACTCCTAGTCTGGTTATCAATATTACCTTTTTATAATAATAAAAATTGAAAGTCCCAAAATAAGTCTTATTCTGTTATTATTTTATATTATATTTCTTTCTGTTTACTTTATATTATTACTAGGCCTTCATTTTGAAATACTAACGTATCTAGAAAAGACGTTCATCAAAAGTAGTTGGTTTTATGCTGTTGCTCCAACAAGAAAAAGTTACTGTAGTAGTAGTAGTAGTAGTAGTAGTAGTAGTAGTAGTAGTAGTAGTAGTAGTAGTAGTAGTAGTAGTAGATCATAATGGAGGGCAATCAACTTCTAGGTTATTACGCCCTATAAACACCCCCTAATATAAAAGTTACTGTACTCGAATATGTTTGGAAAATAAAAATTTAACAGTAAATCAAAATTCTTTATTAACCGTAAAGATTAAACGTATAAAATTTATCTGACTATCAAACCTATCCAATAAAATGTTGTGACATTCGACTTTATTTATTCTTTAATTAGTTTCAGTCTTACTCACCACCAACAATTAGTCCAAAATTAAGGGTTTGTTTGTTCGGGACTACGGAAGTGTTGAAATTTTTTTCTCGTAATTTTGTTTCTTATTTGCCTCTTTGTATCATTNTAAAGAAAAATTAAATAAAGTAAATGACGAGAGTCGACAAATAGCTTGACAATGTCAGCACCTTCGAGTGTAAGACGAAGTTCTCATCTTTCTCGTTAATTCTTTATTAACCGTAAAGATTAAACGTATAAAATTTATCTGACTATCAAACCTATCCAATAAAATGTTGTGACATTCGACTTTATTTATTCTTTAATTAGTTTCAGTCTTACTCACCACCAACAATTAGTCCAAAATTAAGGGTTTGTTTGTTCGGGACTACGGAAGTGTTGAAATTTTTTTCTCGTAATTTTGTTTCTTATTTGCCTCTTTGTATCATTAAACATCACATCTGAGTAATACGACTTTATAATAATTTTAATAATATTTAATAATTTCAAATACAAATTAAAATATTTTATTATATGAAAAAATCAACTATTGTGCAATAATTAGCAGAATGTTTTGTATTAAGACAATAACATATTGATACATGTGCATAGTTCTGTCCGTGTGTATTTCATCTCAGTTCTGTTTCTTATGTGGAATGTATAGAACTCTCTATCTCTTTGTCGGATGTCTGCTCTATTTGCCAAGAAGCGTATCCTACAAAAGCCAATACTTGTCTAGTTCTTCGCGGTTCTAAATGGCCAGTCATCATGAGCAGTCATCACTCCTGCAGACCTGAGGTTTTCTTGTTATTGGGAATCGAAATTTTAAACTGAGGCATGAAAGGTTTTCTGATCACAATTCCTACAATTCGATTTTTTTTTTTTTTTTTTTTTTTTAGGAAGATTTGAACCACAGACAATTTGCATAATTTTGTGAGGTAATCCGCTCCAACAAAAGGTCTTCTAATCAAAACGACTCTGGAGCTAACAGTCCAAGGAAGGTCCCGGAGGGCGGGTGGGGTCAGAGGTCGTGCACGTAAAAAATAGTGCTTCGACCGATGGAATAGCAGGTGAAATTATCACTTCCGCCGATCACTTTAAAGTGTAACAAAGGGAGTGGAGACTGTCTAATGCGGTACGTTCACCTCTCGACAACTCTATTTTTGTTCAGGGATAATTTTCAAGTAGGCTTCGGAGTTTTTTGTAATACTTCATTCTCAATTATTTTTTAGAAATTATGCTATCCGGGCTGGTGCACTTACCACTTATTCTATTCCCTCTCATTAATTGTTTAAAATTTACGTGGGATAAAAAACCACAATTTATAAACAAAATTATTACAATTTATAAAGAAAAATTAAATAAAGTAAATGACGAGAGTCGACAAATAGCTTGACAATGTCAGCACCTTCGAGTGTAAGACGAAGTTCTCATCTTTCTCGTTGGTTAGGCTCTCGCTAGTGTAGAGGGAATTTAATTAGATATCCAGCGCGTCCTGGTAGCACCACAGGTAAATGCACCGGCCCGGATAGCAGGAGATCCAGGTTCGATTCCTGGCTGGGACAGATAGATTTTTTTATTCTATTCCCTCTCATTAATTGTTTAAAATATTTTAACATACCTTCAATTATCCGTCTTCATTGGTTTCTGCAAACCATCTTCTGTTGGCGAGCGCTTTCGGACATTGTCCATCTTCTGGCCGAATACATGAGTTCACTGTCACTGTCTGTATTCAACTGCTATTTTATTGTTAGGGTCAACCTTGACCGAACCCTAGCAAAGACTCTACTAATTATATATTTATGTTCATTAGAAAATTATTTACTATTTGTTACTTACTATCAGTTTTAATATTCTTGTCCGAAATGGGATCCCAAAAGATCTATCGCCTAAACGATACCAATATAGTACGCAAATTAGAACACACAATAAATTTAATATTGAGCCAAAGTGACATTTTTAATTTCCCTAATAGAAAAAGAATACGTAAAACAGTAAATGGAGAGATTTACGATGGAGCGTTTCAGAAAATAAAAATAAGAGTTTAATTTATTTTAAACAATATATTTTTAAGTATTTAGGAAAATGTCTCACATAAACTATTGTAAATAATTATTAATACATATGTATATGCAGTTAGTCGACCGTTAAAGAAGCCGTATATGCAGTTGCATAAGATGTATATACAGATAAGTTCTTTCTATTATCAATGTTCATTTATAATGTCAATGTTATATATGGTATTATTACTATGTAACATTGACATGTTGTATTATTAATATCAGTAGATATGTGTGTTACCTTCATGGTAACATTCCATACTTTTTAAGAGTAACCAGCCTGACAAAATCTCGCTCGTCCTTTTTGAGCAGACATCATTGGAGGGGGGAGACATCGTGTACGTAAGACGTCGTATGTCCCCGTCATGGGAACGGGGAGAGACGGCCTCAGCACCAACCATAAACAACAGACAATAGCCCCTCTGAGGGGACAATTACGGATTTGCCGGGTTTTAGCGCTGATAACGGGCCCCAGAAGAGCAAGTGATAACTGGGTGTAATCAAATCTCACGCTTTCAGTCGGGCACTTTCAGTGGGGCCTCATTGGCAGAAACCTTCCCCTACTAATTTCAGAGGTGAATAACATTCTTGAGTAATAATGTAAAATAAAAGTTAAAAGTAATATTGGAAATATAGATTTACCTAAGCCATTTGAGTTTTATCAAATTTTTTTGGGGGGTGTCATTGTAGAAATGAATACCAAAAATCCCTGTCTTTCTACAGTTACAAAGTCGTATTTATTTTGGAAGATTTTGAACATCTTCAAGTGCACTCTACGAAGAACATGTGTAACTATATTTAGTTGATATTGAGTTGAGAACTGAAACCAATTGATGTGGAAGACGATGAGAGGAAGAAAGAAATCAAATAATCATTAATTAATTTAGGTGTTGTTAAAGTGCTATAAAGAACAATAGAACATAATTAATGTATAATTTAATATTTTATCATTTATTTTTCATAACATTTTTATGGAAAACTCAGAAAAAGGAAGATTTTTCAGAATTTAATAAAGGTGGTCGAGCACCTCATATCCTCTAGTTAGCTTAGGGCTGGCCTTAACCAGTCCATTTCTTAAGAAACATTGGAAATTTGCTTAGTTTACGCAGTTCTTCCGTGGCAGAA
>KZ807027.1:340090-367360 GCA_000696205.2 Oncopeltus fasciatus
ATGGGTTCATAACATCTCAGAACCTTTACCGAACCCACACAAATTCTTTACTAAAAATATCTAGGTTTGAAAATTATACATTTGAATTTAGAAAATTTGGTTTCATTATTTCATAAATTGTAGATGCAAGAGCGCGTAGAGGAAATATATATATATATATATATTTAAACGAACCATATTTTTCATATCTTCTAAAAAGGATATGTGAAGACTCGATGGAAACTAGCGATCGTACCAAGATGAGCAGCTAGACTTAACATTTTATCTACACAATTAATTTCTAATTTTTATATTTTATTAATAAAGTAATTACTATTTTATTATTAACAGTAGCCCCCTTTCGCTAAAATAACATTCTGACCAAATGACCAAATTAGACTGTTTTGATAAAAATTCTAACTAGCCGTTTCTTGAAATAACGCTTAACGGCTAGTTCTACAAGTACATCATGTGTGCAGTACATCACATGTGAGTACATACGTGTTTGTGTTTGTGTGGGCTGCACATGTAAACATCTTGCATGTGGTTGCTAAGACCGCGCCAGTTGCTGACATGCCACTCCTCCTAGCCGCAACTACGCTTACCTTGCTGGAAGTAGTTCGCCTTCCTGACGTAGACGCAAACGAGAGCCATCAGCTGAAGTTGGGACAGGCGCTGTCTGGTGGAGGGTGGAAGAGGCAGGAGATCTCGCAGGTTAGCTATTTCTGCGTTTATCAGGTCCCGCCGAAGTTTCGAGGCACCCTTTGTCGACTTGGTCGCGTCGAACCTGCAAATTAGACAGCCAGTGTAAGCTGACAAACTTTATGAAAGTTGAAAAAAAAAAAAAAAAATGAAAAAATATAAAAATTTTATGAAACCACTAAAAGCATCAATTAAAAATCGTTTTCGCACTCCAATGTGTGTTCAAAATTTGGTGACAACCTGTTAAAAATTCTAAAGCGAAAATTAGTGGTGGATGTAGAGGAGGCGTTTAGTGAACCATCATCAAAATTAGAATTGGAATTCGTCAGTGTTGAGGAAAAAGAGAAATGGCCAAACATTGTTGAATTCGTGCTAGGTCCATAATCTTTGTTCACTACTGTCACCAATCTGTCTGCGATCGAGCGAGATATCATTGAGAGGTTTTTGACGAATGATAAGTTACCGCTAGTGAACTGTCAAGGGTCTCTTGTATCCGGGGACTGAAGTAATTTCTAATGACAGCTAAGCCATAGCGACTTCTCATTACTGCGACGCGAGATTCGAACCCAATCTTCTCTATTACATTTTAAGGATTCCGGGATTCGGACCATCTTCATATGAGTTAAGTACAGACAGACACAGAAAAAACAAAGTAACAGAGTTTGTTATTCAAATAAACATATCACACGCAAAATTAATGACTCATACAATGATATTGAATTGTAAATATGTTAAAGAATATAACTAACTTTAATTCCAATGATAATGTTTTTTTTTTACTTGTCTTGTAAAAATCAGTCTTTTATAATGATTCCCAAATGAGCTGGACATACATGCCCTTTGCATTTCACCGTGGATGATGAGTCCTTGAGAGATCGGTGCTTATTTTCTCCAAGAACTGGCTTTCTCCCTCCACGAGGGAAGGTCCAGGACGAGAAGGTACTATGCGGGCTGTGGGAATTAACATCCTGGAATCCTGTGAATATTCAGAGGTCCTGGTAAGACACACTGCGATAGGTGGCCTACCGACCCGTATCGCATGCCTCCCGAACCACCGATCTGCCAAGTTATGAATTATCCGCACAAGTTAGCAATGACGGTCTTCACTGTCTTATCCTCTCGCTAGGCCACCAAATATCGCCATCAACTATGCCTTTGAAGAAGGCATTGTCTCTTGCGGTATACATTTTGTATTGCTCTATTTAACTCAGAGGATTTGATGGACTTCAAGCGCTCACTAGAGATGGTTGGGATCATTTCATAATTCTTCGAAAGTTGTACCTTTTTCGCCATCAGCATGAGCGTAAATGTAACATTAAAGTGACCCTGAGAACATTTCAATAACTCTAAAGAGTTTGACGTAAAGAAATGCACACAAAACATTTTACAACATACACGTGTATTTGCATGTGAGTGTGTCTGTGTGTTGTCGCAATTTTTAAAATAATAAAACGAAATTAAGTATTTAAGCATCTCATAGCAAACCATTGGACGACTTCATGGGAGAGGGGTTTTAGAGGGAAACCAAAGTAATCAAACTCTTAATAACTTCGACAATATTTTTTGCTTTTCCAAAGTCAAATAGATGAAGAGTCATGGTAATGTTAAAGATTCCCGTCATAGTACCAACGTGAATATCTTGATTTCATATTTTCATTAAAGATGAACAAAAATTTATGTTAAAAGCCGAAAAGGGTAATAAAGGAAATGAAAGTCTCTGACTTCCATCTTCTTCGACAAGCTACGTACGGGGAAAGTATGATCTAAGAAGGATTTACAATCTGAGATAAGTTACCCCCGGTAAGTTACCCCAGATGTGTTATCCCAGATAAACTGACGGATCTCGTGAAAGCGGGGGACTATAGTTATTGTCCGAAAGAAAACACCATAGTACCATGCTCCCTATAAATCGATGAGGAATAATACTTGCACTACCGTGCTGTTCTCGGTGAGGAACCCGCATCATAGAGCTGGAGAGACCAATCCAATCCCCTCTTGGGGGGGGGGGGGGTCCGAGGTAGGATCCTGGACTAGAAACATGCTAGTCATGATCACCATTGCCAGAACTTCCCAAACGCCCCCTGCACATCCCCATGCCGAGTACCAGCATAACCTGGAGCAGCAGAGCTAATTGCATGTCCGACGTGTGAGCACTGCCATTTCCATAGAGTTACCTAATTACCAAAGAGCAAGAGCGCTTGAACCCTCCCAAAATGTTAACACTCAATAGGACGATGATATCTGCAAGTGGGTTCCGTTTGGCTGAGCTCGCCCCCAGGCACGACCTCTCTTGCGAAAGAAGACTCACTTTGGAAGTCGTTATTTCCTCTGGCAAAAATATTTTTAGAATTTGGCTTGAATATCGAACTAAAGGGCCATCCTATTATGAAACGGATATTACTTTTTATAGGTAGTATTTCCCAAAAAAATGCAATTAAAAATAATAATAAAAGAATAATTAATTCCAGCAGTTTGCTAGGTTAGCCACCAACTTATAGGATAAAAAGTGTGTGAGTGTGTATGTGTGTGAAATGTAACTTTTAAGCTCTACGGGCAACAGTTTCTTAACAAAATTTCAAAAAGAAAGGCTAACTTCATTACTGATCAAAATCGGACTGGTAGAAATAGGAGTGGGGATAATTTTAAAAGTGGAGTGCAAGTGAAAAAACGTTTCTTGATGCACCAGGCGTAATATTCGGTCTGGAGTAGTGAAATATAAATAATTTACAAGAATAAAAAAACAAGTTTGTTTAATGTTAGAAGAAACATTCTAGAAGTTACACAGCGAAATTTGATTCCGTTTATCACTTTGAATGATTCAGTTCGTTGTAGGACAGGATCGAAATAGGAGTGGGGGAAAGGACAAGTGCTAGTTGAAAATGTTTTCTCCTTTGCAATACACAGCGAAAATAAACAAATTGAGAGTTGGAATTACCTTTACTTTAAATTTAAATTTTCGGTTTGTAAACCAAAATAAGTTTTTTTTTGTTTGTTTTTTATCTTTAAATTTAAGGAAGTAGAAATCTGGAGTGCCGCCTAGCCTTCCAACATCCAACGAATCCAGTCCTTTCAATCCAAAACCCTGAGAATAATAGCAAATGCTCCCTATTACTTATCCAATTCCTCTTTCACCACGATTTTAATATCCCTTTTGTTCAAGATCTACTTTCTTTCCGCTTCAGCCTTTTCCATAGTAAACTGTCACCTTCCCCGTCGACTCAAACGAAGATAGCACCTTGACCTCCTGGGGACATTGTCTGTAAATAATTTGACAGTAGTGTCACTGGTCACCTTCTCTCCTCAGGTGACTTTCATTAATGTAATTTATTTTTCTACTATTCATTTCAATCAAATTACATTTATGTTATGTTTTTATTAATTTTTAGCAGAATGCAATATGTAAATAAAGGTTATAAAAAAAAATGTAAGAGAAAAGCTAGGCCTTTAACTAAGTCCAGATGGTGGGGCCATTCGATAAACCTGTTCACCGATTTAGCTACCAAAACCGTCTGCCTGCCAGAATCCTATAAAGGTACTCATTCCTTCAGGACTTTTGACTGACGATATCCCGGCTAAAAGCATAATTTGAGAATCCGCCCATAGCTTCTTGAGAAAACTCTTCTGGAGGAGTCGACAGCTGGATTGATTTCCAGCCCTGGAGGGAGCCGAAAAAGCATAAAGCTGAAGGAGCGGTGCGTGATTTCACTTTCCCGCCAAATTGCGTGTGCTCATCCCCGTATTTACAGGTGGCGGGGCGGCTGATTACCGATGGCCAGTCCTGATTAATAGAGAGAACGCTGCCGACCAAGTGCTTCTCGGGCTCATCTTGACGGGCCACGTACGTGGATTTATGTAGCTCCTTGGCGAGGTCTTGTAACCTGCTCTTACGGAACCTCAGCTAACCGTGCATCTGCCCATCTCGATCTGGGCCGGTCTTTCAGTCATAAACAACTGCCCAACTGAGAGTGCTAGTGGATCACCGTGTTTTCGGATCCGGGTAAGGCCAAGCCTCACATCCCTCACTCCGAGACTGGTTTAATCTAAACCCTATATCTCCTAGAAAAGCTACCAGAATGATCGATCAACAAATAAGGCTATGGTAACTCTGTGGTTGCAAAAATGCACCAGGAAAAGGCATCTTGAAGGCAAGACAATATATACAGAGGCGTAGAAAGCAGAAATCTTACTGTGCGCAGTAAGCATTGAATCTGAGGCCTTTGGCTCGTGTTCAGTGCCTTAATCACCAGACCACCGTGCTCCACGATTTTCGATGACTGCACTTTTAAGTTTTAAAGTTTTAAGCGAATAAAAAAGTAAGACTACCAAAATATAAACAACTAAATGTTAATCTGAAATAGTACATATATATATATATNNNNAATGATTATTTAATCTGCATTTTTCAGGTAAAATTCCAGGTGCGCCGGTTTTTTTGTCCCCCAGTTTATATATATATATATGTATTTATTTATTAATTTACTTATTTATTTATTTATTTGCTAAGTTTTTTTATTCCACATTCTGTGAGCAAGTTTAACCGAATTGGAGAGTGGGTTTCTATTATTCAGAAAAAGGACCTGTTTTTCTTTCGGAATTATTATGCCTAGTGGCATATTTATTTCCATTTAAATTTGAAATGACTCTATTCAGTTCACCTAGCTGACATTAGACTACCTTCCCGGCCTGTCTGGAACGAAATTCAATATGACGTACACATTACACTCTTTGTACTCTCCAATCCTTACTACTGAACAACCCTTCTTTACTAATATTCCTTTGATGCACACTTCTTTACATCCATCCCTGATGAAACGTGGGGTATCTGCTAAGACTGAGCAGGTCCTGGACGACGGCTTTCATGCTATTGGAGAACGGAACAATGAGAAAGCAACTTGCAGATGGTCAATGGTCATCCGTCTGGAAATGGCGTCCTGCGAATGAGTAACTTTGGCATGCACCGCGAAAGAGGTGATCTCCGCCCATTACCATACCCAACATGTACACATCCATACAATCCAGAATTCAAAATATGTAAACCTCCGAATGTTGATTAATAAGAAACGCCCCACCTCTATGCCACCTCAATCTACTCATCTGACCAAGCACGCCGGGCTTTATGGGATTCATGTAAGCATGTATGATACAATAAATTACTAAGGAAGAGTAAAGGATATCTTCCGTCTTACAGAAAGTGCGTAATCTGAGCAGATTTCCCACCGTCCATTAAAAATGGATACGAATGAGAGTGAGTGGTTATATTCAATTAAAAACCCGTAGAGAAGAATGAGTTTTAAAGAGGCGTATCAACTAGTGTGTGTGGGGAAAGAAAAGAACATTCTCACGACCAAGTCGTTTATCTTGCTCAACAAAGAGATCCAAAAAAAAGGCAGATTTTGATTTAACAGGCTAGAGCGTGTGCAGAAAAAAAAAATTATTATACATCCATAAACACTTTTGCTGGGTCTGGCAAAATGTTGAAAAGTTACTTTTTGCCAAATCCGCCGTGCGATGCCTTCTTAAGAGTTGAAAATAAGAAAAAATAGTCCGTTTAAAAAGATATATATATATATATATACATGTATAATATTGAACAGACTGTTTCTTTCGTATTGAACAGATATTTTGAAAGGTCGCTATATATACTGTATCCAAGTGTACATACGTTATAGTTAGTTACGAAAAGACAGCTCGCGAAGCGGGAGATGCGTAAACTAAAAAGATCTCTCTTGATTTGTACTTAATATGACACAAATAAGTGACAGTCATATAATTTTAAAAGTAGTAAATGATAAGGAAGAGAAAAGATAGGTTTCAGTCAGTCCCAGGACATAGGGGAAGGGTTTGGGTTGACACTTCTTGTTCATTCTTAAATTTCTCCCCCTTATTGAGTGGTAAAGTGAGTTATCGAGTCTACCTCACTCCTCCTCACTCAATTTCAAATGAAAATTTCATTTGCAAGGTTTCAACACTTGCAAACCACTACCATATACGGAAGACTGTCTTCATATTTATATAATAAAAAAATAATTAAAAAAAAAAAGTGGCTGGCAAACTCTCAAAGTTACATTTTAATTATCTTCGTATGGGTTTTTACTAAAAATAATAAAGAGTGTTAAGTTATGCAAATTTAAACTCAATTGTCTGTGTAAAAAACAATTGTTTTGGGCCAAGAATAAAAATATATTTCTTCTTCTTCTTCTAATCTCAATTGTTATTAATAAAAAAGTTATTAAGATTTTAAATTTCTGTCAAAATGTATTTATTAAAATAAATCTTTCTTCTGCCAATTTAACCCATTTATGAACTCATCTAAAATTTTGAAAATTTATAATTTGAAATGTTTTTAAGTTAACACACAGACACCAGGCACACATATTTTTTCTCTACTGGGTATTTCATCCTCAAACATGTATATATTCGAACCTCCTTTATTCTATGGGAGATGCACATTTATTGAACAAGGGCTGCGACAGTTTGACACTTGAGTTAAAGTTTTCTTTCTAACGACCCATATGGTCTCAAATTGGGTACCACTGTTTATAGAACGGGAAACAATCTGTCACTTGGAACGGTGTGCTGACCTAGCAGCTTCTCTAGTGTGCCTATTTCGGAACGGATCCCTTTTCACATTCGCTCCTCGATCGGAGAGGTATCGGAGTCAGAGGTGGCGGTAGAAAGGTGGACTGCAAAGAGAAGGAAGGCCTACTTTGTCGTACCTTCTGCAGGTACCAGGGTGACGTGAAGCAGAGCTAGCTCTCCCGCGAGTCCCCGATTTATTACTCCTCCAACTTTGATTTACGTTCGAATTTCTTCGGTAGAGGAGACGGGGCACTGTAATGTATTGAGTTCTTTCCCGAGCAGTAATGCCTCTTAAATAGGACAATAAAATCAATCTATTTTGAGTACTTTTGATTTACGACATTCATTTTATAGTCAGCCCTAGAAAAACGCTAAGAACCAGTGTCTTAAGCGTTACCCAGCCATATTGAATCTGCAGTACTCGTGTAATTCGTCGCTCAAAAACTATTTGTTTGTACTGCTACTGTTCCTAAACAGATCAATATTCCCTCACTGAAACGGTTCATTGCCGATATTTACTTTCATTATATCATCAGAGAGACAAAAAAAGAAATAAGTGTAGGGGGTGAATGAATGAATTCAGCTCAAAGGAATGGCTGGCAGTACAGTGGCTAGAGTCCACCAGCGAGGTGAAGTGTGGGAGCATTTCCCACTTGGGGGGGGGGAGTTATTGCACAGTAGTGGTGGGAACACTGCTTCTCAAATGAGGGGGCGTAAAGTACTTGGGATTTCACGAAATTTATATCTGGAAAAAATTCCTTATTTCCAGCTTTTAAACATAAGATTTTTCATGATTGATTATGTATATTTGAATTTCAACATTGTTTAAAGCATTCTCTTAAACTTGCAATTGTTTGTATTAATAAAATTGAACATTTAATTTAAATATTTCATTTAGTCTTGACTAAATGTACTTGAGAGAATATATTTTAACAGGAAAATGAACAAATCGTAGCAGTGATATTTTATTTTCAACATGAATAAAAATTAATGCTACTATATATTTTAATAGATATGCATTTATGGAAACTATAAAATCCTGTTCCCAATTTTTTTTTTTAGTACAAATAACAAATTTTTTTTTTAGTAAAAAAAAAAGCCAAATTTCTCTATGGAGAACAACTTTTAAAATAAAAACAACCAAATACGATATTTTGGCTTCATTTTGCAAATAGACAGATGAATTACTGGTAGAATGTCAGCAGACGATAAAGGGGGAGGGGGGCAGACGACAAATCTTTTATTTGAGTAATTACAAATTAGTAATATTTAAAGAGATTAATAATGTAAGTGAAACATTAGTCGTGCCTCCTTCTTTTCAATCAGTATTTAAACTTTTTTACATAAAAAATATCTCTAATTCGTCAATTGCCAAAATCAGAGAAGGTAGAGACATTGAATCATTTTAAGCTTAATTGATAAATTCTCTACTTTATTTAGATTTATTTATAATTTTCTTCTAATTGTTGCCTCCTAAAAACTTATTAAAAAACTGATTTTTATAAAATAGCTTTTCTCGTATTACGTTCAGCAAATTATGGAGACCAAAGAAGCTCAATGAATTCACTAAATCACGTGCTCGGTTTCTCATGGAAAGAGACAAGAATGACAGCCAAAAAAACAACAACAATAAAATAGCTTCAAGAGAATGGACAGAGGATGATCTGTACCAGGTGGGAACGAAGTAAATTCAAAGTGGTTTCGAAGGGGGAGAGCAAAAGAAAATAATAGAGTATGGGGGAGGAATAAGCGGTCTGAAAACTCTCAAATATCTGAATAATTTCTTAGTAATCGCTAATTAAGCTGGAAGTCTGTTTTAGCTGAGCGACACTTAACATCCAAACGACTCTGGATCAGAGGTTATGGGCCCAGACTTCGTTAGTGTTCGGCCGGAGTCGGCAATTCTCGGCACTCATCGAGTACTTTTCAGGAAACCCCACAAATACCCACATTACCAATTAGGACACTCTTATGAGTGGGGCGGTTTTTTCTCTCTTTTTATTACTCTTCTAATTTTATTGGAAAAAAGATTTTATTCGGGATGGGTTTCTCTCAGGTCTTTATCTCCACCGAATTCGTCCTTTTGAGTGGAGCCGCCTCACAGCCTGGGAAAGTGTGATGCTGTATGTTCCCAAATCTCTTTCCACACAGCTATTTCCTACAAATTAAAAATAACCATTGTCATAAAACCTAAACGAGAAAGAAAATAGTCCATATTGCTTATCCCAGGCATCAAATAGCTTTATTTCAAATAAGGAGTTTACTTCTGATAACGAAAATAATAAAATATATTAAAAGTAATTGTAGGTCAATTAAAGTTAGCTATTATTAAAGATTGTTCGCATAATTTATTATAGAAAATGAAGGTCGTATTTCAAATCGATTGCTTATCGTATGATTAGTGTGTGTTCGATCTAGAAGGCAATGTGTCAAGGAAACCGCGCACGCCGACAGTGGTTGCGGGCGGTGTGGTTGTCTTTAGCGTTTGCCGCTAGAGCCCACCACAATAAGTGCGCGGTCTTTGTGCGTTCGACATGGCTGTGCGCGATAAGTTCACCGATTATTCTCGAGCCCGGGCAATCCAGCGGCCCCCACCACGTAATCGGACTTTATAGCCAGCGGGTAGTCACACACGTTATCCCGGTACGACCGCGCCGCCATAAACAGTGGGATCCCGGCTGTCGACAGAGCGAGGGAGGGTAACGTACAGGCTATCGAATGGTGCAGAAAGGCACTCTGACCGGCGATCATTAACGCACACTTTTTCCCGATCGAGGCGTTCACTACAAAGACCCGCCAAGAGCTCGCCAATAATGTCCACCTGCGATTTAAGGCAGAACCTTGTAACTGTGAGAGTGGCCAAGGAGAGTGGAACTTCAATGGGCACTGTACTTTGGAAAAAAAAAGGACTGCAAGTTTACAAAGAGTGTCATTGCAGCAACTATGACACCGACGGGCTATAATCCAGAAAATATTCCCATGTCTTGTGGTACCTGCTGTGGTATCTGCCGCTCTGTCTAAAATATAGCGAGTAATGTATTCGACAACAATGAATATAGCTCTTCTCATTACCACACCACAAATCACCCCACACCGATGAACATTGCAATGAATGGCTCAAACACACTATCGATGGGCCTCATGATCCAGTGAGCTGAATCGTAAATTTTCTATAATCAGTTATGGTTTTATTGCACATTGAACTTTAATTTTATTTTACTTAAAAATTATTGTTTTTAAATCTAAAATAAGAAGACGAAATCTTTTACATTATCTATTTTAACTTTTCTTCAAATATTGAAATACAGATAATTAATGGCGTTCTAATAGCTTCTCTTACATACATTTCACGACATTCCTCAATTTAAACATCATCTGTTGACTTGGATTCAATAAACCTAAATGAGCTCAGAGTAACCTTTTGCTTCCTGGATATTGCTGATCATCAAGGTCAGATAGGGTATGGTCATTCTGACGGATTACATAAGTCGGAGAGAGTGCAGAGGCCTTCACCCTGAAGAGGTAGCATTGTTCGGGCTGGAGCAAGGACTTCTCCAGTGTGTGTGTGCGTCCAGGTGTAGGACTGCATGAAGAACTTCATCAGGCAATCATCTCTCCAGATGAGGCATGCGTGGTCATTGGAATACATTTCGCCTGAACTCAAGAGATATTTCCTTGGCCCCACAACCACAAGTATCGCTAATGTCTTCTTAAAAGATTTTCAAAAAATGAAATAATTTAAATAGATTGTTACTGTTCTACTATGCCTATCATTAAACTACATAATTACCTAAAAATGAAAGGTTCATCATTTTAAATAGTGTTACATAAATAAATCTCTGATGAGGAAACTATTTAACGCGAAACTAGTAGAACAATAAAAAAATAAACTTTTTAAGTTAATTGCTTTTTATTTGACATTTCCTTGAAAAAAGAAACTATATATGAAATCGTCACATTTTATAAAATAATGACGTCATTTGTATTAAAAGTTCGTCGTGGAAAAAGCTTTATTTACTACCTATCTATTTCTTCAAGGTAAGCACATTAATATTCAGAGAAATTTTTTAAGGCCCTAAACTTTTAATTAACATTCAGGGTGCCATAAGCGTTTTCTGCTTCCTCTTCTCGCCATTCTTGTGGACTACATTGTTAGAATTGTCTGCAGATCGGATGGTTTTAAGATTTATAAAAAGTTATGAGCTATATAAAGTCTAAGTGAAATCAAAGCAGGTCGACAAATATTTCAAAAATTATGCAAAAAAAATTTTGTCTTTTGCTTTCAGGATAAATGTATGCTTCATACTAATAAAAATATAATAATAGTAACTAGTTGAAATGTAACTGTTATATATATTTAAAGGAGGGGAAGAGTAAAATTACCAATTTCTTCAGGTTACGAAGGGAAGGGGGAGAGGTGGAACTGAGAGCATAGATGTCTTACCATGTGTACGAATTTGGAAGAAGGCAAGTGAGGTCGGAAGACAAGGATCAAATGTCTTAGCCTCCCAGCCCTTGGGGATGACGCCCAGCTTCCAGGAGGCAACACACAATAAGTCAAAGTGTCTTGGAGGTTGAGAGAGGTTGTGAGTGGGAGAACGAACTCCACTCCTAGAGGCTGTACGGATCGGGAAGAAAGCGAGTGAGGTCGGAAGACAAGGATCAAATGTCTTAGCCTCCCTGCCCGAGAGGATGACGCCCAGCTTCCAGGAGGCAACACACAAGAAGTCAGAGTGTCTTGGAAGTTAAGATTGGCTATGAGTGAGAGAACGAATTCCACTCCTAGAACAGCTGCTAGATCAGGAATCTCGTTGTGTGCATTTGCAAGTGGAGATTAAGATCTCCGGGCTTAGTTTCACTGCACCTGCTGATACATAGTGATAAATAAATATAAATACGTATATTACAAATAAATATGTAAAGGACGTATACTCTCATTATGTAAGTATGTGTTTTCTTCTTTTAATTCGAATAGGAAAATAACTAAAGAAATAAACTAATAATATGCTTTGTGATTAAAATTGGTTTTTCCTTTTTAATATGTTTTTTATTAATTATATTTTTCCATGAAGCTTATACTGTACGTATAGGAAAAATAGCTTAGACCAAGGTTAGCTTGGAACATTCCCATTCGCTAATTCAGTTCAGACTAAGGACGGTGTGACCTCGAACTCCCAACCTGTGCGATATCATTGTTCAGCTGAGGCAGGTGGATAAGCTCATAACCTGCAGATAGCCATCAAAGATAAGCTTTTCTGTAGAAAGTAATCCTGCATAGCTTAGTGCGTATTGAATAAATAAGTATTTTAACTATTTATTTGAGCTTAATATAAATAAATATATATATATATATATATATATATATATATATAGAGAGAGAGAGAGAGAGAGAGAGAGAGAGAGAGAGAGAGAGAGAGAAAGTATATCTAATATATAATTAATTAACATATATTGGGAGCTGGTGATGCAATACAGAAGAGAAGGGTGAGTACACCTCTGACGTAAGTCTGACCACTCATCTTACATACAATTTGAATAGGATCTAACTTCGTTGGAGATATCAGTTAGTTATATCTGGAGGAAGGCTGTGGGAACCAGCAGACATTGACTCAGCCAGATGTCGAAAGTCAGCCATCTTATTGTTTTCGTAATCATCTGTGGCCATATTTCAATATTGACATTTTGTATTGAGTCCCGCCATTTCCCAAATATCACCCGCATCTTTAGAGGTCATTTCTTCTAAAGCACACCTATGTTTTACTCTTAGTTCCGCTGAGTTACATATATCTAAAATAGTTGTTTTTTTAATATTACAAAAAGCTTGAAAAAGAATTTTACACGGTTGTCATTTTCTTTTGGCCTAATAGTTCATGTAATATCCGAAAATTTTGTCACACATCAATAAAATATATAACAAAACCAAAAAGACATTTAAAACACATTCTTTATACTAAATTATTTCAATTAAAATGCAAGATAGATACATAAATTAATGCAAAAAAAATATTTCATAAACATGATGGAACCTCTATTATGTCTTGTAAAAGATGTTTCATAGTTTTTATAACTTGAAAACATTGTTTAAAATTTAATTAGGTATTTGTGTTGAGGCCTACTTCGCCCGTTCAAGATAAAAACAATTGAATAATAAAAAGTTTGAAAGTCTCATTAAATAGGAATATAGCATTTAATTTAATTATAACACCATTAATTTATTTATGAATAGCTAAGGTAACCAATTATCTTTAATTACAATAAATTAAAACATAAACTAAATGGAGTTTTATTAAAAATTCAATAAATAAACTCTATTAATTTATTGCTACACTTTTAGGAATCCGTCTTTAATAGATTGGATTCCACGTCCTATTACTGCATTCTGTTACATTAATTAATACTTTTTTTAATTAATTATTACGTTCTAGTCATATTTATTATTCGTATAAGATTTTTGAAAATTAAAGTAACACAGAAAATAATTTACAACTACGCCAGTACATATTATTAATTTTAATAATAAATTTAGGAAATTGAATGCAAATATGTAATTATAACTTATTTTATTCATTGATAAATGTTAAGAAATATTACTTTTATTATAGTAGAATTACTTATAATTACACAATTATAATTATGAAAATGAATATTACTTTAATATCTAAGTAATTTTAATTACCAAATTTATTTTATTTATATTCCACTTTCGAAAAAAAAATTTTAATTATATAAATGAATTTATCTAGTTAAAAGTAGTAATTTAAATAACATACATCTCAATTATACATTGTGGTGTCTGAGTTTATGGAATTTTACTTAAAATTAAACAGTGCTTTTGTGGATTTTTTACCTTTCATTATACACAAATTTTAAAGATATTTCACAAATGAACAAGAATTGTTTGTTTTTCTCATTAAATAAATGTTCAAAAAAATATTAACTTGAGTCGCACTAGGGACCCGCAAGGAATTCAAGCTAATCTTCTGGGTTCCATGAAGTCACTTTTGGAATTTTTTTTTTTACAAATTTATATTTTAGTACTGGCAAAACGTTTAAAAAAATATAAAACATTATCACTCTATAGTGCTCTTCTAGTTTCGTGTCTAAACTTTTGCTTTTTCAGGAGCTTAACATATAATTCCGTATAAAAAAAATAATAAAATAGACAGATTAAAATTGGACCTGCCACTATTAAGTACTGTTTAGATAGGGGGGTTGCCCAAGGTTTTCTAAGTACTCAATCTGTAGAAAGCAATCATCTATCCAATAATCGATATTAATAGAATACAGATTTATTTATTATAACAAACTAATTTTTTTTTCTAAATATAGCAAAGGTATTTTATATGCTGTTTTCTGTGTTGCAGCTTTTATTTCCTTTTTTTATTATTATAAATATTTTCTTTTACATATAAATATGTTTTTCTTCTTATCTATGATATTCAGATAATCAAAATCAAGTACATGATTTTCATGAATTCATGGTTTGTCAGTGAGATTTCATCCTCTCCGAAATCTATATTTTGTCAATGTTGCATTATGTTCTCTCTCTGTTTTTGAGATGATACATCTGTACAGACCATTTCAGAAGTTTTGCAATCTATTTGTTATATCTTATTCTTAGTCTCATTTAATAATATTATATCCTCAATTCAGCTAGAAGAGTTTGTAACTCTTACATTTCTTCAGGTAATTGGATCATACAAATTGCTGTAAAATCCAGTCAATTCAGAAATTCTTCATTTATTTTTTTATTATTATTACCTATTTCATTATTCTGTTCATTAATATGTATTTTCTTTAAATCCCATTTAGGATATAAATATATATATATATACACATGGAACCCTTCCTTCTTGAATATTTGACTGGATACTTCTTTTTTCTGAAACAGCCAATAACTCAAAAATACTGTATATTTATTCAGTAAGTAACATCAATCTAACGCGAGGCACATTTGCCTAAGTAAATTGCATTATGACGTCATTATGGCTGAAGAAGGAAGTGGGTAATTAAGAAGACCAGAATCAGGTCACGGCTGTCACGATCAGATTTTATTTCAATAATAATTTTTCCAAAATTAGTTTTTAAGCTGAGTTAAAAGTACACTTGACTGTGACCGTTGCTCATGTACTCAAAAAACTCAGTTATTTGTTATTTACAAATAGTTACAGATTGGGATATGTTCCTAATAAATATCTAAATATTTGGGGAATCATCAAGGCAGATGTTCTACTATTTTTTACAAGAGGATTCTGCAGGGTTCACCCCCAAGTGGATCCGGGAAAAAAAAACATGGAGTACATGAATAAACGGAAAGTATGGAATACTTTCCTCTGAACAATAGAACAGGTAGTTGGAATTATACCACAAAGTTACATATTCACATGAATAGCATATGTGCAGGGTGAACAACTTCTCTACCTGACCCTCCATTCGGCGCAGTTCCAAGTCCGTTAACTGTTTCACAAGTAGGACTGGTATATGTCCTATTGCATGAGGTCGCCCACTCGAGGATACATCTCTGGCATTTAGTGAATTCAATTTGTAAATGAAAGGCCTGGAACAATACAGTCGAGGCAGGAGATAGGAGGCACAGGTAGATAAAGATAGGACTTAGGCTTCCACAATGGCTCCAGAAAGCGCAGGCGCGTGGGAGTCCTAGAGACGGGCATGAAGATGAGGTCTCCCCTCCACACAGTTCCCACCATCACAGAGAAAACGTGCAAGAAATGTCCAATCAGTCAATAGATACCATCGAGAATATTACCTATCTAATGGAATTTGTATTGCTGTTTAACTCGTCAAAATGCAACGGGAAAGATAAAACTGAACCATTCGCGAAGGAATTAAAAATTTTTAGGGAGATTATAAATCCTGCTGCTACAATGGATAAGTCATCAATGTAAAACTTAAATATTCATCCTTTAGCAATTTTAGTGCAAGGGAACAGAGTAAAAAATCCAACTGTCTTTTTTTTATTCTGTTCCCTTGCACTAAAAATTATTACAATTTACGTGGGATTAAATACCACAAAAAAATGTATAACATTAAAATTTTAAGTAAATAACGAGAGTCATTTAAATGGCTTGACAATGTCAGCTCCTCCGAGCATAAGACTTTTTATTCGTCGGCCTCGGAGGTTGGACCTTCGACACTAGTGCGGGGAATTTAATAACTTATCGGACTTGTCCTGGTAGCATAAATGGAAAACGTACCGGCCCGGAAAGCAGGAGATCCAGGTTCGTGTCCTGGCTGAGACAGTTAGATTTTTTATTCTGTTACCTTGCACTAAAAATTGTTATAATTTACGTGGGATTAAATACCTGAGGAACAATTAATAAGTCAGGAAGCCTTAGGTCGAACCCCAAAGGATCCGTAATATTCCGACCATGGACAGGGACATGTATCGAAGCACAAGGCAATTAACTTGAAACCAAAATCTGAGGGAAAAGCTCTCGATCCGGCTTGATCGTTGTTTGAAGCATCAATTTTCTGATAAATAATTAGGATTTGTGGTCAAGAAGTTCTACTCATTGTTTTTGATCATGCAGCGATCATGATGAAAAATAAACATCTAGTCCCACACACGACAAGCTATCTGCCCGTAATTAAAATGTCATTGTTTAGAATTGATTTAACATAAAAAGTATGTTTCTCTAAGTAACATATTTCACAATATTCAAAACCGCATTATAAATCTTTAGTACAAACCATAGATCACAAACTATTACTAGAAACACAGGAAGTCACCTGCCATACAGTTTCCAAAGACAGGAAATACAGGAATGCCGGGAGGGTGGAGGAATGAGAGACGCTCTCCTGGAAACATGTGAAGAGCAGAAGTGGAGTAGATCCCGAGGGACTTTCACCCGTGATTGCCATTCAGGAGACGACTCTCGTTAGAGACCTCCCTCAAAACTACCCCCGTAACGCTACACCGCCCTCTCGGACAGACTCACAAACAGACTCCTTCTACCAAACCTTAGCACCTTTCACTCGGTCAGCAATCCATCAATCCCTCACAAATACTACGAGTGTACCAATAACTCAAAAACTGCACGTTCACCTACTCTAAATAAGCAGACGAAGTGATATAAAAAGTCAACTCTCAAATAATATTTAACTTATGTGATGTAAAATTTGTCTGTAGCCTCGGAGAAAAAAAATAGTCGGCCATTCACATTCCATTATGGATTAATACAAATTGTAGTCGCAAAATTATTTCAAATTTAAAGGAATTTATGTCCAGTCTAGACAAACACATAAATAAAAATACGAATATAGTCATGAGTCAAAACTAAAACAGTTAATAACATTGTAAACAAAAATTAATATATAAGTTGGTATATTAAAGTAATTTTAAATAAATTATGCCATTATAATAGTTCATAAGAAATAACACACATATGTCTAGTAATTGGATTTACAGGTGAACAAAGAAAAAAAAACAAAGCGTTTTATTTTGCTTCTAAATTTAAGAGTTCTTTGCATAAGAAAGAATACGTCTGTCAATTTTTGAAATATGTCAATCAGGAGAGAAGGTTTAAGGCTACAAGAACATCAAAAATATTAAATAAACCCATTATTTTATTTTTTAATTATTTAAGAATATGAAGTATTATGGGATGACGTTATTATGAAAAAAAATATATACAACTATTATTTCATAAAATTCCCTTCAATTGAATTATCACTGTAAAATGAAACTGTTAATTTATTCAAAGTATATTTAGATGGAGACAGAAATGTAGTTTTCCCTGATCTGACGGAAGATTGTCACAAGTCTGATAGGTCGGCCTTCCTCCAACGTTTATTTGCGGTAAATGATGTTAATGGCGACCGTAAAACGAGCAACTTCACGCTAATAATGGAAGACCACCCGAGGTCTGAGCCTCGGCAGGAAGTGACTTCGGTAGTGAAGACATCAGGGGCGAGCTCGGATCTTGTGATGCAGAGCAAACTTCAAGATACAGCTCTTGGGATTGGTGTTCCCTCGAAACTGAAAAACTCCAGAGCTCTTGAGAACAGTTCTCGAGCCATTTGCTCAGAGAGCTTCCCCTCCTGAAGTAGAAAAGACTCGAGGACTCGCGGAGCAGAAATTCGGGCCTGTCGTTCACGACTCTCTTCTCCGGAAGGAGATATGACTCCGTGGCATATGGGAAAATTTCTTAGAGATGAAGCATTAAATTTCAATTTTACCTCTCCGTCCCCTAAATAGAGCTTAGAAAGGTCAAGGTATATGAAATGAGACTAATTTTTAATCACTGTTCAAGAATGTAAGAATTTACCTTGAACTTAAATATATAAATTTTGACTTCTTACTAATAAGAATATGATTTTTTTAATAATAAATAATATTGGTATGGATCTCTTATAGATAATTCCAATAAAATATAAAAAATCATTGATTTCTAAAATAAATATCATTTCTAATTTTTCTTCTACTTTTTTTCTTAGCAAAACGAAAATGAAACTTTTGGGGAAATTAAAAAAAATTATCAAATTAAGTTAAAGTGATTTAGGAAAAGTTCATGAAGGGTAATCAAACAATTGTAAGGACACCTGATTATTCTGGAGCTTTCACATTTTCTGTGGACAAGATGAGAAGGGTGTTTTATTTAGCGTATCCTGCATCTGTGGCCAATCGCGTGTCTTGTGATTTATTCCCTCTACATGGGGTCGGATGGAGGCAATGCTGTGGGTTTTATGGGCCTTTCTTAGGAATGCATTATTTCTAAGGATGTGCACACTGCTTTCTTCCAATCATAATCCTTAAAGACGCTCTTACGGCAGGAACTGACTATCCTACACCTGGACAAGGTAATAATCAAGCGATGTTTTGTACGCCACAGAAATCTCATTCTTTGCCTAGAAGTATGACAGATACTAGAAGGGGCAGTGACTCCACCTGTGAAAACCCAGGGTGTCCGAACAATGTCCAGCTCTTCGCAAATATCAGCATACTTCAGGCACCTAACAAGCTCTTGGGAGGTCTGGGACAAGCCGGATGTTGGGTCTGGGAGATCTCCTCTGCTGTCACACCTCCACCAAGAAAAGTCACCTACACGCGCAGTTGATACCACAAGCCAGGAAGATGGCTTACAATGTTAGCCGAAATATTGGCAGATAATAAAAATTACACATTTTTTAAATAGTATTTTTTGGATCAAACTTGACCGAACCCCAACAAAAAACCTCTACTAATAATCTCTACGGTCAAACACTCTCCATTTAAAATGAGAAAATTAAGTATTAAAGATCGATAATAGGTCGTGTTGTTCATAATATAACGCCAGAAAAGTCCACCGCATATAATATATTTGAGAACATTTAATAGTCGAAAGACTGAATGGTGTCTCATTAAACCAAAGGGAACTGGTCCAATTTAATAAAACAAGTAATAGATAACAGTTGTAAGACAATACATGAAAGGATGGGTGACTTCTAAGTAGAGTTTGTACATGGAGGATAGAGATTGAGGCAAACTCCAAAAGCCAATCGAAGACTCCTTCTTCCGTGTCCTCAGGAGGACTGATAAGAGAGGAGCATCAAATACAGGAATGTAGGATGATGTAAGGCGAGATAGCCTGTGGGAAGGAGGCGGTACAGATCTCGCCGGTAATGGAGGTTGCGTGCAGGCCCCGTGGGAACCTACCGGACTTACGCCCTATGCAAATGTGGCTCGGTGGTATCGTCAGGATGCCGTCCACAGCTCTCTGCGTTTCCTTATGTCTCCATTTGTAGCGATCCCAGAGACATACGCTCCCCATTGGACAAACACGAAATCTGCCATTTCCAGCTACACAAAGTCCACTCAACCCGTAAGAAAGTGTTCAAGCACAACAACGTCAAGCAGCAGCTATCTGCTGTCCACACTATAACAATTGAATAAATTTTTTTTTTATTTAGTTAAATCTTTCAATAAGAAAATTTAACTAGAGATTCATTACTCTAAACTAACATTTACGCCCGCATTATTGACTTATACTCGTACTTAAAATCTCAGCTAATCCCTACTCCTACGAGTCCTACTATATTGCTCAAAAACGAACTTAGCCTTTGGTCTTGAATTTTGAGCTGCGTAACGGATGTCATTGGCAAAAACCGAAAATGTTCACCGTAAAGGAGCCTTGATAGAGGCTCAAACATACCCATATTTAAAAATCGAATTTTTAATAAATTAATTAAAACTGAAAAATTGAATATTTAATGAATTAGTTAAAATTGAATATATGTGTGTTGTGAGTGTGTGTGTGTGTGTGTGTGTGTGTGTGCGTGTGCGCGCGCGTATTTGCGTTAGCTCCCAAAATGTTGTTAGGTATAACATGGGAATAACCTGTATCGCATTATTCGGAATTCGCTCAAGATAATATGTATCTCACACAAATTCGGATATTAGGTTCTCGATCAGAGTCAGAAATATGAAATATTCCACAGATGGAACGAGGAATAAAGTGTGTGAAGAAGATTAAGTACTTAAACTTGAATATAGGTAAAACTATTTCCAGATCCCCATATAATCTAACCCTTAAGGGACTCGGACTAATAAAGGTTGGTGTATGGGTATATTTCTCATGGGTGATGGAACCATGACGTGACTTTTCAGAATTACAACAGATCTTCACCGATTCTAAATAGGAGAAATTTAAAATATGGTACATATAATTTTGAGCAATATTTTGTAACTACTATCTTTAGTAAAAACATGTATAGATTATAGTAATTATAAAAAGTAACTTTCTAATATTTATATTCTTTAAATATAAATAAATAGAGGCAAATTGAAGGTGATATTTCAAGAATTTAATATGAAATAGGCGTGCCCTCCTATTTTTAAAATAACGAAACTAGATATTTAAAAACTGTTGAAGGAATTACTGTGAAATTTGACGAGAAGCAGAGGTGGGGGTCCAGTGGAACCCCAGAATTAATATTAATCTTTATTTTATTTGAGTTCCAAAAATGCAAGCAAAACAAAGTAGAAGTAAAATGTATTTTGCCAAATATAATACCCTATAAGGTAGGTATTTACATTTAGAAATATAACTGCGATGGCTGAGAACACCCCGACACTCCCACAACGAGTATTCCTCAAGCAGTAGCAGTGGTCCAGTCTTTTACGCTCATTGACCTCTAGGGATTTCGTCATTTAGTCACGTTTATGTCCACTTGATGAAACGTAACTAATCAGCTTAGATCATGCTGCAGACGGGCTTATTCTCAAGTTCTTTAATCCTCTTTTCTAAATTACACGTACTTAGATTACAAATTTAAGTCTCGTTATAATCAGACAAAACACTGTTGCTAGTAAAATTGTGTGCCATTATTTAGGCTTAAAACACCAAATGCAAAATATTCAGTGACTGTAAACAATTCATTCCCAATATTGACGATTTCATTGTTTGTCATCGGAGTAAGATGTTAGCAGGAGACACTCAATAACAGTTAAAGTAAGCTACTGCAACTGTCTGCTGTGAAGTTACAGTCCCACTCAGATGAGGGCTAATCGAAGGGGTAAAATCAACAAAATGAGAAAGGTTTCCCTCAATACTACCCCCAAGGATCTCTTCAAATAAAATGTGTGTCTGTGTGAATGTGCTCGAGGCGACCAGTCACGACAGTAGTTCCCACACAGATCTCGGGACAAAAATAACAGGTCTGCGACTGGGGGAGACAGTGACTGTGACCGGAGGGCACCCCTGTGATTGCTACTTCACAGGAGTCTTCCATCGCAGCACTCTTCATGCTGCAGTAACCCCGTAATTGGAATGTTCGCACCACACCTTGCGCCGTTCTTGGCGAATCCTCAAGAAGTAGAGGTTAACTTCCAGTCGCCAGATCTCTATTTAAGCCGAAGGGGTTCACTGGGAGTCTCGGAAAATTCTGACTAAAACAAGTTAACCGCAAATAATATAGTACTTAATTTAATCATTAATTACTTCAAATTAAATTATTGATTATGCATTTTAATTATGTACTGTAAAATGTTTTAAGCTGAATAAGAAAGACTCATTTTATTTATTTTGTAATGTAGATAAAACTTGATTTATGCTATACAAAAAACAATATTAGAAGATTATTTATGTTTATTTTACAATAAATAGAGTTTATATTTGTATAAAATAAATTTTACATGAGCATATACTTTTGATGTCCTTTTGAGCATACAGACCCTCCCATTTACTGCCGTAAATAAAGTAAAATGAAGATATCACTTCCACAAATAACAGAGGCGTTACTATCAGTTCATTTCGCCGCAAACTTTCAATACATATGGCAGGCAGGAATAAGTTTAGGGTTTTTGGATATTCTGTTTGAGCCGAAAGTGATCTTTGTGGAAAAGTGGAATGTCTGGAGACTTCCCAGGACGTTTGTGCCGATCATATCTGAAAGTACGGCCCCTGGAGATGCTCACGATATCCCAAACAACCCCCTCTCCTCGGTCAGATTGAGCCAATCAGAGGTAATGGCAGAGTAGTGCGGGTTAGAGGGACCAGACTAACGAAGGCTCTCCGGAGTCCAATTAGCATAGGGCCTGGGAACGGAGTGTGCTCTACCAGGTCTACGGCGGGCTCTCGCACATAACGAGACCGTTCCTACTCACCAGTATCAGTACAGCGCCATTGCAAGTATTACTACATTTCACAAGAAGAACTGTCTTCATTCCAAGAAATGTATCGGTGAATACATGTAGCGGAAAAATATAGTTATATCGACAGAAAGAGAGACATGGCTGGAAGTAATGCTAACTTGAAGTATAGAACATCGGTGCTAGCAATTATCTCTTGACTACTAACTGCTAGTATCTGCTCCAATATAATTAGGAATTAAAATCATTTAACTTGAAAAAACATTAGCAATAGTTATCAATTTCCTTCAGATAAATCTATGAACGATACAATGACCTTCACATATTTTTATAGACGGTTCCCGTAAACAATCTCCCACTGAAATTTCCAATCCATACAGATAGCGAACAGTCAAATCTATGTCTTCCAAGAGGATTTATACTTGCGCTGCAGGTAGACGAAGCAGAGTCAATACTTGTAGTGAAATAAAATTATTATATTTTGCAATAGCCAACAATACAATATGAAAAATAGATAAAATATAATACATTTACTTAGTGTTTTGATGTAGTAACGAAGAATATAAATAAAATCATTGGCGAATAGTTGTTCAACGAAAACACACACTCTACAGACCCCATTTTTTTTCCTAATGAAATTTTGCATGTTAAATGCAAAAATAAAGGTAAAGCTTGTTATTAATCGAAATCGGCCGATTAAGAGTGCTTATTAACTGAAATGTCAAAAGGTAGTAATGTTTTTCGTTGCTGCTGGCGTGACATTTAATTTCGAGCAAAGAAAGAGAACTCACATACGGTTATTGGCAAAGATGTAAACTTCAAATACAAATATTCATCAATATATTTATTTTTCAAATTATTTTACATCCCTCTCAAGCAGACATGGAGGGGGGGGGGGTATCTACAAAGTAGCTATCCTATTCAAAAACTGTATTTATCGATAAAAGCTTGCCCAAGGCGGGATTTGAACCCGCAGCCTCAGGAATAAGAGATTCAAACGGATCCCCTCTGCTAACCCACACTTCCCTTGCTTATATTTTTGTGTATCATTTAAGGGGATGTTATCTTTACTTTGAAACATTTGTTCTTTTTCTGTTAGTACTTTTTTTTCTCCTAATATAAACATTTCATTCATTAATATACATTTATTCAAAAATAATAAATAATAATAAACAAATAAAAGCAGTAAACATAATTAATCAGTTTTGGAGAAATTATAACTTTACAAACACGAATTAGATGCAGGCAACTACATATCTTTCCATAGATACATACAGGCGCAGTCTGCAGAACCTCTCTTTTGTGGTCATAAATGTGCAGATCATTTACATTTAAAATATATACATATTCAAATTTATAAATTTTTATGTGTTTGAGTGATTCCCCTCCAACGACCGTAGTTTTTAGATTTCATCAAAAAACAAGAAAGAGGAATTTAAATACAATAAAAGACTGACTTTCTTAAGTTAAAAATTGGAAAATATTTTTAGGTCATTGGGTGAATTGAATAAGCGACAACTGATAAGACTGTAATTAGGGCAGACTAAAACACTACTACGGCTATCTACTGATAAGCGTGTNTTTTTTTTTTTTTAATCTAAGATTTAGGAAATTTCGGTTAAGGAAAGGGTGAGGTTTAAACCTTTTAAACTATAGTATAATATATTTTGTCTTTTATGTTCAATAATATTTTAACGAAAAAACTAATGAAAGAAGATATTTACGAATGTAACTCTCGGCCAGTATAGAGCAAATTTATTTTATAGGTCAGACATGTGAGTACATTTAAGAAAGATATTTATAAATACAATTTCGAATGTTGGGTTGGCCTTATGTTAAAATATATAAACCAAATTTCATTAATCAAAATCTCTAGTGAAAAGTAACGCAGACTTATAGAGGCCATAAATTAAATTTAAAACAACTTCATTATTAATAAGGTAAGCAGAATGAAGTAAAGAACGTAAAATGTAATACTTAAACATTAATGTTCTACAACATTTTTATTAAACACTTATTTAAGAATGTAAATTCTTAAGTTCTGTCGACGCCCCTCTTTAAAAATCTACATATTTAATTCAGTATTTAAGCTCAAGAATTGAAACTTCAAATTCAGTAGCTTTAATATAAATATTTATATATACATATATACACGCGCGTGTGTGTGTGTGTGTGTGTGTGTGTGTGTGTGTGTGTGTGTGTGTGTGTGTGTGTGTGTGTGTGTGTGTGTGTGTGTGTGTGTGTGTGTGTGTGTGTGTGTGTGTGTGTGTGTGTGTGTGTGTGTGTGTGTGTGTGTGTGTGTGTGTGTGTGTGTGTGTGTGTGTGTGTGTGTGTGTGTGTGTGTGTGTGTGTGTGTGTGTGTGTGTGTGTGTGTGTGTGTGTGTGTGTGTGTGTGTGTGTGTGTGTGTGTGTGTGTGTGTGTGTGTGTGTGTGTGTGTGTGTGTGTGTGTGTGTGTGTGTGTGTGTGTGTGTGTGTGTGTGTGTGTGTGTGTGTGTGTGTGTGTGTGTGTGTGTGTGTGTGTGTGTGTGTGTGTGTGTGTGTGTGTGTGTGTGTGTGTGTGTGTGTGTGTGTGTGTGTGTGTGTGTGTGTGTGTGTGTGTGTGTGTGTGTGTGTGTGTGTGTGTGTGTGTGTGTGTGTGTGTGTGTGTGTGTGTGTGTGTGTGTGTGTGTGTGTGTGTGTGTGTGTGTGTGTGTGTGTGTGTGTGTGTGTGTGTGTGTGTGTGTGTGTGTGTGTGTGTGTGTGTGTGTGTGTGTGTGTGTGTGTGTGTGTGTGTGTGTGTGTGTGTGTGTGTGTGTGTGTGTGTGTGTGTGTGTGTGTGTGTGTGTGTGTGTGTGTGTGTGTGTGTGTGTGTGTGTGTGTGTGTGTGTGTGTGTGTGTGTGTGTGTGTGTGTGTGTGTGTGTGTGNACCCCCCCCCCCCCCCCGCGAGGTGTGGATCCCTTCCCTTATCTACCCTCGGAGGTGATTTGTTCCCCGAGGGTCCCGCCTCCAGCGTTATTAATCATCGTCTCCTCGGCCGTGCTCTTACTCCTATTCCTTATTGCCCCAGTACCTGAGCGCCTGTGATTGTAGGGGGTTGGTAAGGGGAGGTATAGCAACTCTTAAAAATAAAAATGTTGTGACGTATTATTATTAAATACTGATTACTGATGTAATTTATTAATGCAGCTAGGAGACCTCCCTCTCCTTTAATGGGCATTTATGATTCATACATAAAACTGATAAAGCCAATAAAACTTTCAGCTTGATATTAAAAATCTTGAAAAGTAATATCATATGGGATAATTAGTTTTACCTCTCATACTTAAGCGATTCTTTCTTATAATAAATATCTGAGCATTGGACTACTACCCATGTTACGACAAATTCAGACTGAAGAATCCTTGGCTACTATCAATGTTGCGACACACTAAGTCTGAAGAAGCCTTGACTACTATCCATGTTACGACACACTAAGTCTGAAGAATCCTTGACTACTATCCATGTTACGACAAATTCAGACTGAAGAATTCTTGACTACTCTCCATGTTACGACACACTAAGTCTGAAGAATCCTTGGCTACTATCAATGTTGCGACACACTAATTCTGAAGAAGCCTTGACTACTATCCATTTTGCGACACACTAAGTCTGAAGAAGCCTTGACTACTATCCATTTTGCGACACACTAAGTCTGAAGAAGCCTTGACTACTATCCATGTTGCGACACATGGTGTCTAAAGAATCCTCGACTACTATCCATGTTACGACACATTAAGTCTGAAGACTATAAGGACCTCAGTGGAAAAATTTTACTAGGTATTATCAATCTCTAAACGTAATTGTTAACACAAACACACGTGTACCCACATAAGGGATATGCATATTAAAAATAAATAAAAGGATGTATATAAAAATTAACATTTTCATCGAAATATTTGTAATCTATATAAAAAATACAATTAATACTCTGTTATCTATCGCCATATTCGTAATGCCTTAAAATTGCGAGGATATCGTCGAATGCCATGTTTCTCGTTTGAAACAAATAACTAAACTGAGGCTTTTATTTGAGATGTTAAATGGGATTTAATAAGCATAGAGGATGGTCCAAAGAATTGTTTACAATTGGTAAGTAGTAAGTAGGATTCGAAAATTTACAGTCCATTGAAATCATGAATTTGATAAAGCGGTGATTTTATTTCATAGACCCTACTATTTGAAGATGTAGAATAATGTTGAGGATACCAATTAATCTTCTCTCCCAGGCAGTCTAGAGCTAGCCTTAAAGACCTCACCATTTATTTTTAGCAACTCCCCCCCTCCCATCAAATTAGTCATTTACTGTTACCTTGCTAATATTTAATGAAATTAGTTTAGAAAGCTCCTGCGTGACTTATTATTCTTTTCGACTTTTATTCAATGCTTGGAATATTAATATTC